>CAJNSZ010000021.1:340787-404321 GCA_905329745.1 Rotaria sp. Silwood2
AACAACAACAACAACAACAACTACTACTACTAAAACGACAACAACAACAACTACTACTACTACTACTAAAACAACAACAACAACAACAACAACAACTACTACTAAAACGACAACAACAACAACTACTACTAAAACGACAACAACAACAACTACTACTATTAGAACAACGACAACAACTTCTGTTAAAACACTTTCATGTGCAATGCTTACTTCCGTCTATCGATTTATATCTAGCAACTGATTGAAACTATTTCGAATATTCGAATAGAATCTTTGTCCTGACTATGCATGCATTATGTCATCCTTACTTGAAACAGCAGCTGCGCTTTTCTCGCTTTAGTCATTGATGTAGTTAAATTGATGCTTGATTGAAAATATCCAAATATTTTCAGATAATCCCTCAAAATATATTTAAGTCACATTTTAGGGTGTGTCACTAGATACATGAGCGAACTATTCTTTCATTCCATTCATGTCATACGTATTCACTCAGTACCTTTTCTGTCATATCATATTCCTGTCGTCTAAGTAACAGTTGAACCTACCGATTGTAATAACTATTTACTTGGCACCTTTTTTGCGAACATGTTTTTCATGTAAATCCATTATTTAAATCAACCTAGATATTCGAACGCAATCTTTCACTTTAATACGATTCATTTTTCCACATATCTTCCCTGATGCGATTGAGTGGCACACATCGCTTCAAGTTGAGCAAAATACTTGAATGAAATTCTCCTTATTACGATTCATTTATCAAGAGATCTTTACTGATGTACTTGAGCGACATATATCGCTTCGAATTGAGCGATATACTTGAATACAATTCTACTGATAGAGATTCATTTATCAAAAGATCTTTGCTGATGTGATCAAATTACACATATCGCCCCGAATGGAGCGATATATTTGAATACAATCATAATAATAGCGATTCATTTATGAAATAATCATTAGTGATGCAATTGCGAGACACATATTGTCTTGAACTGAGCGATATATTTGAATACAACTCTAATTATAGCTATTCATTTATCAAGAAATCTCTGTTCATATGACAGTGACACAATTCACTCGGAGTTGAGCGGTAGATTTGAATGAAACCCTGGTTATAACAATTTATTTATGAAAGGATCTTTGCTAATGACATCGTGTAACACACAATGCTTCGCATTGAGCGATATACTTGAATGCAAGCATAATCATAGCAATTTATTTATCGAGAGATCTTTGCTGATACAATTGAGTGATACACATCGCTTCTAATTGAATGACTTACTTGAACACAATCCTAATTATAGCGATTCATTTATAAAAAAATCTTCTCTGGTGTGATCCAATCACACCCATCACTTCGAATTGAGCGATATACTTGAATGATACGCTGCTTAGAACGATTCATTTACCAAAAGGTCCTTGGTGATGTAATGGAGGGACACACATTGCCTCGAATTGAGCGACATATTTGATCAAATCCTGATTATAACACTTCATTTATCCAGGGGTCTTTCCTGATGTGATCAAGTGACATATATCGCTTCGAATTGAACGATATATTTGCACGAAACCCTATTTATAAGTATTCATTTGCCAAGCGATATTTGCTCATGTTATTGAGTGGCATACTTTCCTTTGAATTGAGCGATATATTTGAATGAAGCTCTGTTTATAACAATTCATTTGTCACGATGTCCTTGCTGGTGTGATTGAATGGCACACTTTGCTTCGAAGTCAGCGATGTACTTGAATTCAATCCTACTAAGAATTATTCGTTTACTGTCCCAACTTCGATCACCTAATTTTGTACGAACTTTCTGTAGAATAAAAGTCGTATTTGTACAAATTCTTTGTTAGAAGTAATAATTTAACGTGTCAATTGTCAAATGTTACTCCACTGACATACTTCATCTCGAAGTGAGTGATGTACTCGTATAAAACGCTACTTATAACGATTCACTTGTCAATAGACCTTTTTGATATTGTCGAGTGACATACTTCGCTTCCAATTGAGAGATATATTTCAATGAAACCCTGTTTATAACAGTTTACTTGTCGATGAGTATTTGTGAATGTGATTGAGTTACATACTGCGTTTCGAAGTGAGTGGTATATTTGAACAGAATTATTATCAGGCAGATACATTCACTATGTATCTCTCATCAATGTATATAGTGTTTCGTACTTTAGTTCAAAACCATTCCCAAATCACATCCCAATGAACGGTGGAGAGCTGATAACGATGCAAGCCTACCAAGTAGTGACGCAATGTTTTCTCGAAAAATACATGACAGTATGCAGTTCACAGTGCTCATTCAGATTATCATATACCTGGTGAGTCGTATGCCTTTCTAGATTCTTTATTGTAACCACTAATGCTCTTCTAATAAAGATGTTTCTTATCAAAGTGTCATCATATATAATACTTAGGGCATACCGAAAGAGTAAAGACGCTGATTCTATGAACTCTTATAGAAGGCTGAAGGGAATTTTCTTTCTATATATACTGATAGCCCAAATCGTGCTCTATAATTCTACAATATGTCATCATTCTTCAGATGATATCATAATAACAATGTTTTGATGCATTAAAGTTTGCTGTCAATTTTTATAAATTTTTGTCTTGAGAACAGATGATAATTAACTATACACGCGCAAAAAAGCAAATAAAACACGCGTGATTTAGATATATAAGGATGGCTAGACATGAGAGGAGGCAAGAAAGAGAAGAGAAGAACAGAAAAAAAATATACGACCAAGACAATATAGTCTAATGTTTTTAACACAGATCAAAGCACGATCAAATCTATTAACCTGTCTTCGATGGACAAGAAACATTTTCGCTTCTATATTACAGTGTGCACTACATTTCATACTGAACCAATATATATTTATAATGAATTATACTCTGTCTTCGATGATCACGCTTCACTTCTTGGAACTGTTCAAAGATGGTCAAAATGGTTTCGTGAAGGTCGGGAAGAAGTTGAAGACGAATTACGACCTGGCAGACCTGTAGCTAAAACAGCATCTGATAATATTGAAGAAGTTCGCAAACTTATTGATGATAATCTTTATATTACAATTGGCGAATTGCAAGTGCAAAGTGGTCTGACTGATCGTAATGTCCAATGAATTGTTTCCGATCATCTGAAACTGAAGAAAATTACTGCCCGCTATGTTCCCAATTATTTGATCAATTCTCAACAAACTGAATGAGTGCGAATATGCCAAGGAAATTTAGGAAAATTTGAACAAGGAACTTGGAGATTTTGTTGTATGATGACCAGTGATAAATCATGGTTCTATGATAAACAAATTGATCGAAAATCATCAAATACTAGCTGAGTGTCAAGTGAAGATCCTCTGCCGACATTGGTTCGACGTAGTCATGGTTCTTCAAGAACCTTATTGTGAATTTTTTTAAAGTCAATTGGTGCCGTTTTAATTCATTCTGTTGAACGTGGATAAACTATCGATCACCAATATTACATCATCCATTGTTTGCAGTCAATTGTTCACGAAATCAAGAAGCAAGAATCCTCGTTTGGCACCCATACAAATAAACTTCACCACGATAATGGGCAACCGCAAATTCATAAAGATTTGTTGCATTACCCTGAATCGGAGGGTTTAACGGTAACAGCATATTCACCTAATTCTCCAGATTGAGCTCCATGTGACTTTTGGTTATTTGACTTAATCATACAAAAGCTTAGCGACCAAGATGACTCCAAATAGGTGCATGAAGCTGTGAATAAGTTTGTGAGCACGTTGGAAAAAGAAAAATATAAAAAGACTTTTGATAAACGGGTTCCACTAATTCAATTATATGCAATCAACCAGGGTGACTACTTCGAACATTCGATGAAATAAAACTTGATAAACTTGCTTACACATTTTTTTGTGTAGTCGCAACTATTCTCGCTATGCTCTCAGTATTATAATGTCATTTGAAGAATTATGAAATATTGTAGAATTATAGAGCACGATTTTGGCTATGAGTGTATGTAGAAAGAAAATTTCCTTGAGCCTTCTGTAAGATTTTATAGTATCAGCGTCATTACTTTTATGAAGCTCTGAATAGTATTTAATGAATAGTTTCAAGAAAAAAATGCGAAAAAGACCGTTTTTCTGCTCCATAATATACTAAGTTACCTGTGCAGAAATCAAATCAGAGGCAATTCCTGATGATTTTCCATGAGATTGTTTTGCAATAGCTCTTAATCAATTTTTCGACCGACCCTGTACCCTCCTCCCTTCTATGGGGATGATAAATAAGATATTTTGGACATCGTCATAATATAATTTTGGTCGTCGATTGAAAAATCAAGTGAGAGCTATAGCTAAATTAACTGTCAGAATATCATCAGGAGTTGCCTATGACTCGGTTGCAACACAAAATACCGAAATATTTGTTGGGAAGCAGAAGAGCAGTCTTTTCCATATTCATCCTTTCTATGCTAAATACAAACTTATTACTTAATAATAAGCAAACTAAAAGACAGACCTCGGAAATATTTAGGGTATGAGAACTTTAGTAAGTATCCGGAAACGTTTCTGAGTCCGAGAAGAGTAGACTAAGTATTCGAAATGTGACAATAACTACTTCTTTCTTTAAATAAATATAATTGAATCTGTCTGAACATTTAGTAGAACAGCAAGTATCTTTTCCTCGTATTTTAACCTCTTTATTTGATCTAAAAGTTCCTTTAAAAAATTTTTACCAAAAGATTTCTGGCCCTTTTATCTATCACATGTAAAAAGAAAGTCTGAGTTCAATTTTACATCGGCTTCAGGAGTTTAAATTCAATCTGTCGAGACATAAAATGGTTTCGTTAGTGTATCTAGGCAGGTTTGGTAAGATTTGATGGATATCTTGAAACCAACACTGTGATTAAGTTAGAAAGTTAGAAAGAGAAAAGTTTTAGCTACAAAATAGATTTGAAAAATTTATTTTTGCCCAATTGAAGTTGTAGCACAGAGAAGTGATTTTGGTCGGTAGAAGACGCTAAAAAGCACTAGTTCTTTTATCTTGCTTGTTTAAAAACTACATAGAAACAGCAACTAAAGGACTTGATACTTTAACGGTGCGTGGAATAGACAATACGAAGCACTTTTTAAAAAAATTATCAAAATTAGTTAAGTAGAAGCCTACATACAAATATTTTAGTGTTCGTAACGCAACAATACAATACGAGCACCATTCACTCATATATGAATTTTTAATCAGAGATCAATCTAAATTTTGAAAATCGAAATACTATGTTTCGCACATGTTCTCGAAACTCCTAATTTGCCAGTGTTTTAAAAACACGTTTTAACTTTTACTGACTTCGAGGAAGCTTCGTGTGATTTCGGATGCACTTTATAATATCATATTTGGAAATTAGAGTTGATGTCGATGTGGCGGAGAAAAGCGAGATTTACTAAGCATATGGCCGAAACATTATTGCTTTGTGGAAAATTTGCTGTTTCGAATCGTTTTCTAGGCATGTTTAGAATTTAAAAAGTCCATTCTGTAGTGCAATTTTCTGCTTGATCGATAAATGTGCCGCAAAATAACTCAAACAAAAATAGAAACAAGAGAATATAATAAGCAATTTCAAGTGTACACACTTTAAAACATAAAAATCGGGCTGTTTCAGGAAGAAAACTCTCAAAATTCGAAAATGACAATCGGAATAGCTGAATTTTATAAGGAATGCACAGTCAACTAAGAGCTATCTTAGGAGTAAATCCAAATTTCTGTGACAACTACTTCTGATGAACAATAACCTTAGTAAGTGTAATTTTCAAAGTGATTGATTGATTCCTGCACTAAATAATTGTACATCGAGGGTTTTGAAGGATGCTAAGAAGAAATGCCAACTGTGTCAGAGTATACCATGCGATCTAGTAAAGAGTGCATTTTTAAAAGACTATGTCACTTCGAAAGTGCACTGTGTGATTGAGAAGAAAATTCTACAGAAATTCCGAGAAAGAAACTATATCTAGTCGCATTCATTGTAACAGCCGTTACACATGGAACAGTCATCCTATTCCTCAATGTTGAACATTGCAGAATCAGCTCCACTCCCGGAATCAGTTCCATCTAATTCCGGGAACTCGATCATCATTCGGCATAATAGACCTACTCGACACCGATCGAGTTCCGCCAACTCCGGGAATGGCGGAAACTGATTCCCGACGGAATTACTCCCATTTCCCAGAAACTCCTTCCAATTCCGGAATTTCTAGGAATTCCGTGTAATTCCGTCTTCACTGAATTCCCGAAATTCCGTACCGGAATTACTAACTTATCCCAGTGACTAACATTCAAACACAACACTCTCAGTGAGCGTGAGGGCAAGAAGGAATTTCGGTACGGAATTCCCGGAATTGAGTGAAGATGGAATTACACGGAATTCCTGGGAATTCCGAGTAATTCCGGAATTGGAAGCAATTCCCAGAGTTTCGGGATCAGAAGGAATTCCTGGGAATCCCCTATAACTCCGTATTCACTCAATTCTCGGAATGACGGAAATCGACAGAACTCGATCAATATCGATTAAGCCTGTTCGACAGAATCATGATCGAGTTCCCGGAATTGAATGGAACTGATTCCGGAATATTCAACATCGCGGAATAAGATGTATTCTCTACACATGATGGTGTAGACTGTTGAAAGTGAGATAGATTCTGACAAGGAGTACCATCGTGTGCATGGACCTGAAATAGCTGCGCTTTTTCAGCAAAGCCGAAAACTATTCCTCATCTTCCAAGTAGTGTTCAGTTGATTTCCACAGAACACTATCTGTTGACACCTTGCAATCTTGATCTACTCTGACTTGTCTTATTTATACAGTGCATTTTGGCAGCAGGTCACAATGCTAGTGATAAATTGTAGCTTCGATTTAAATACAATATGATGATCTCTCATATATATATATATATATATATATATATATATATCTCAAAAATACGATGATAAAGGTTAACTTCTGACATTGACGGCCTTAGCTGGCGAACATTTTAAAAGAACGTTTTTATGCTGGACTCGGTGCAGAATTGAATGGATTACACAGTAACACTATCAGTTTTCTGAAAGTCAGTAAAAGCAAAAACGTTTGATCGAAATACTGACAAAATAAGAGTTTCGGGAATGTGTTAGCAACATAATATTTGGACTTTCGAAATTTGGATTGAGCTCAGAGTGAAAACACACCGTATATCGAGTTTTTGTAGAGTGGCGCACAGTCTACAGATTCTTATATTCTCTTTTCAACACTTGTGAAATAAGACGGAAAATATCGATAGATAATCGTGATCGGAAAAGAAAATTTGTTCGAGGGTGATGTTGAGATGTGACCAATGTTCCAACTTAGCTTTATGACGAAGAAGATTTTAGACCTTATATTTTGGATTTGAATGGCACATAAGATGAGCGATCTACCTGGGATATTGAATTCAATATCAGAAGTCCATCATGATGTTCGATGTATGAGAAACCTTTAAGCTTTCATTGGAGTGTCTCTGCAGTAAAACTTTTAACTACTCACCTTAGATGATCGATACAACATGATGTTGACGGAAAATCAGTTGGTATCTAAAAACATTTTCTCCTAAGTGACTCTCAATGTTTTATGCATCAATAATAATGAATAAAATGCATCAGTCAGAGCCTTCTGGTGAAGTTTTAAGGGCCAGACTGATTCATTTTCAAATAAAGATGATGAGTAAACGATTGCCATTCCGACGAAGTGTGTGGGTTGATATGGATATCATGTCTCGTTGAACTATTTTTCCTCATTATCATCCCTCTATTGTTCTTTTGAATGGTCATCTCTCTCTTTTGTTTTTCCTACATAAGCGTGTGTTGTATGTGAAGTAGTCACATTCTGGAAATATGGAGTAGTTTAAATTAACATCATTGTCAAGAGCGGTGATAAGCTACTTCTCCATTTGTCATTACACGACCATTCCAGTAGAACTTTGCCGTTAATGGCAGCTATGGCAACCAAACTTGCATCTCCAAGCTTGAAGTTCGTCCTTAGCAGAATTAGCAATAACTCAATATGATAGTTTATCGTTTGAAAATATAAAGTAAATAAGTTATCAAATGTCTCAAACACATATTTGAGAAAGTTAACAATTATATTTGGTACAAGATATAAGGAATGTTAATGACACTTATGAATATCGAAGTAGTTGCAGTAAACAACGATAAACGGTAAATGATGCTGATTGAAGTGATGAATACATGGGAAGACGGGTGATAGCAGATATAGCATTGTCCGGTGACTATAGTATTGATTGAGTACAGTATTAGACGAACGAAAGTGTCACAGAACATTATTGAATGTACTAAGAGTGGTTAGGCCTCGGACCAACAGTGCGAATGTTCCGGCACACTTTCCTTTTTAACATCAGTAAGTTTCATGTTATTTCTTCTCAATTTAGTCCATTATTTTTCACTTCTCTCCTATTCATTTCCGCTCCACAAAAAAGAAAAAAAACAAGATAGTATTCAAGATATTGAACATAATTGGATATCGGTCGTGAACAATAATAATTCATTTAGCGTTTATAGAACACATATAAGATTAAAGCTGAAATCATACAAGCCACAATAGTCTGTTTCTTATCTTTTATTACCATCTATATTCCACCCAACTGACCATAGTTGTTGCATAATAACTCGTGATGGTGAGATATTTAGTGATGCGTAAAAATAACGATAAAGCATAACCGATCATTCTCTAAGAATAATAACAGATACATAAAATATGTCAAAATGATTTCTTTTTTTCAATTGACACGAACGAGTGTAACATTTTGTCTAGTAACTGAAACTTCTACGTTAGTACGATAAAATATGAAATGCGAAACTTTTTTACTGATTTTTAACCAAGAGTTACTAGAAGAAAATTGAATTTCTTTAAAATACGTTGCTTTCTATTGTTCTTTCACTGTCCACTTGACGCCATACTTTTTTTCTTATGTTTTTTGTATGTGAGATGTAAAGGTAATCTAATTGCAAAGTACGAAAAGAAGCCAGTCTACTTAGGGCATACCAAAAGTAGTGACGTCATTATCCTATTTTCGTAGACGAACCTTGAAGAAATCTCCTTTTTTTATGTAGTGATAGAGGGAATGATTCTCTACTTTTCTATGCTATTTCATCACTATTCAACTAATATCATAATTATACGACTTCGACTAAGAGCTGTTTGATGTTATATGTGACGGTTATATAAATGCTCACACTTTTTGAATAACTTTTGATAGCAACAAAATATGGAACTGTGGTTTTCACCGTTGAAAAGGGGAGATGAAGGTGCATTGAATGATATACTGCAAATTTTTCTGACTTGTTTCTTTCTAAGGTCTTTAATTGGTCTTTTAAAAGACAAACCCATTCTGTGAGTTGTTTACAGTGAATTGTCAATAATCAGGTGTACATTCAAACCGCTAATCAAAGATCTACAAACTGTGAAGCACTCAAATGTTTCAATTTAACTATTTAGGGATAATATGTATTCTAGTGGAACCTCGAATACGATTTTCTAGCAACTTTTTTGCTTTTGATTTTTTTCACAGAAAAAGCACTTTTCCAACGGCTGGAAAATTGAATAAAAAAGCTTCAAAAATCATATTAGAAAAAAACTATAATATGCAACTCGATGCGCCTTCATTTCCTCTTTCCAACAGTGAAAACCACAATTCTGTATCTTGTTTCTATCAAAAATTATTAAAAAATGCTTACGAGCATTCATGTGGCCGCCACACATGAGGAGGAACCAGATATTATCAATTGTTTTTTATTATAATATTACTTGAATAGGGATGAAATAGCATAGAAAACTGAGAATCCTTTTCTCTATCACTACATAAAAAAAGAAAGTTTCTTCAAGCTTTTTCTACGAAAATAAGATAAGAATGCCACTACTTTTGGTATGCCCTAAGTATGTATCTTTTACGCACTTACGATGTATTGAATTGTTTTAGAGTTAATAAAGAAAATGCGCTCGAGTTCATTAAGTAAACAATTGATTTGTTTTCTTTTTCATCAGAAAGCTATACATTTTTTTTGCCCTAATATGATGATATTGTAAGAAAATAGATAAGTGCAAAAATGCGTGATTGATTAATTATACATCTATTATGAATTTTGTGAAGCTAAATTGTTGTATAGTTTTTGGGCTGCGAAAATTGGCTACATATTGTAGCTGAACTTATAAAAAAGAATATTTTTCTTGGTTTCTCATCCGCATTGGATCATTGTTTTTTTGTTTATTTTGTATTGAAATGTCGGCGTCAAGTAGTTTAAAATGTGATTATAAGTTGTTGTGAATATTTCTTGTGTCGTGGACTATAGTTTTCTTTTATGTCGTTGCCTAAAATTTTTTATATGATATGTAAATCGTTAAGTGATGTCGTATATGAGTGTGAACAGATGTAATTGAAGTGATTGTTACCTGTTTTATTGCTCAATGTTGGTCGTTTTCTTTTTCATTGTGTGATAGAATTCAAATTATGGACATTTTGGTGTGTTCTGTTTCTTTTCTCGTCTTCAATATTTGTTCTTGCTTATTTCCCTTTTTCTATACATTGTACAGACGCTTGGGTGCACATTTAATCTGAGTAGGCGGGTGTGTCGATGTTTTTATTAACTTCTGCTGATCTGCCTTTCCTCTTTATCTTCCTGCTATTATTCTTTTCTGTGTCTGTCTATCTCTTGCTCTCTCATATAAGCATGTCTTGAATGTGAAGTAGTCACATTCGGGAGATATGAAATAGCTCAATAAACATCATTATCAAGGGTCGCAGTAAGCTACGCGTGTAACTTATCGTCATGGTGCGTTCTTGCTTTAATGCCAATTGTCGATCTCAAGACAATTTCATATCTCCGTGCAAACTTCAGTTTTTTTGCCAAGCCATCTGTTCCCTATCAAAAAGCGTTAGCACAAGTGGAAAGAGCGTGAGTATATATGCATACAGCCAGTTTAGGTCCCAGATATTAGAAAACGGCTGACATCCTTAGTAGCTGACCCCTAGCAGTGACATATCTGAACGAAATGGTTGTTCATGCTAATCATGAGACAGGTATGTTGATAACCTAAGTTGAGTGAAAATTTTTGTTTTTTTCTCTATCTATATATTTGAATAGAATCCTTCTTATAACAATTCATTTGTCTAGAGTTCTTAACTGATGCGATCGAGTGACATACTTCACTTCAAAGTGAGAGATATACTTGAATGGAACCCTGGTTATAATAACTCATTTGTCAAGAGATCTTTACCGATGTGGTTGAATAGCATTCTTTACTTCGAAGTGAGCGATGTAGTTAAACGGAACTTTGTTCATAACAATTCATTTGTCAAGAGATATTTGCTCATATGGCCGTGTAACATAATTCACTTCGAATTAAGCGGTATACTTGACTGAAAACCTGGTTATAACAGTTCATGCATCAAGAGATCTTAGTTGGTGTAATCAAGCAACACATTTTGCTTCAAACTGAGCGATATATTTGAACACAACACTCGTTAAAACGATTCATTTGTCAAGAGATCTTAGCTGATGTGATAGAGGACACATTTTGTTTTGAATAGATCAATATACTTCAATGGAACCATGTTTATAACAATTTATTTGTCAAGAGATCTTCGTTGATGTGATACAGTCACAAACTTCACTTTGAATTGAGCAATATGCTTGAATAGAACTCTGGTTATAACAATTTATTTGTCAAGAGGTCTTTACTGATGTGATAGAGTGACAAACTTCATCTTGAATTGAGCAACATATTTGGATGGAAACCTGGTTGTAGCAATTCATTTATTAAGAGGTCTCTGTTGATGTAATCGAGTGACATATATCACTTCGAACTGAGCGATATAGTTGAAAACAATCCTGATTATAGAGATTTATTTGTCAAGTAATCTCTGTTGATTAGATGAATTGATGTCGTTTGCTTCGAAGTGAGTAGTATGCATGAAGAGAATAGTTGTTGATCCGGATTACTTACTTCATCTTATCGCATCATCTTACCTAATCTCAGATGCCAATATGAAGTGAAAAAAATAGTTGAACTGACTCATGCTAATAATGATTTATACACCATGCGCACTCTGACAGGTGACATAGACTCATGTTCTATTCTGAAATGAGGAAAATGCTTGAATAGCATCCTCTTTGGAATTGTATACTTGGAGTATAATGCTTAAACATCAAGAACTAAGAGGTTTTTTTTGGCAATATAGAACAATAGATGAATGCATTTATGTTTAGAATGATTCACAAGTCCCTTGATCGTCAATCATGCGATCTAGTATTAGATTTCATTTCAAACTTAATAATGTATTTGATCAGTACACTCCAGCCAACTCAACAAGTGTAGGTGTTTTATTTCTATGTACTTATCAATATGCCATAAAGTGTTGACTTTCGAGAACAGTTCAACAAACTATTTGAATCTGATTACTGTCTCATTAATTCATTGTCTCAAACATCATCATTCTTGTAACCCAAGGTAATTCTTGGCTTTATTAGGAGATTTATCAGAACAAAATCTTGCTTTGAATAATTCATCAGTCATGCCATATTCAGTCAAGATTTTCACTGTCACTAGACACTTGATAATAACATAGATGAACATGACTTTAGTTAGGATGATTCAGTTGCTATGCACTATTCAATCATGTAGTGTCATGTTAGTGATCGCATTGAAATGAAATAAATGAACAAGATCTTGGTCAGGATCATTCATATGTCATCCATTGTTCAATATATGTGTTCTGATGTTAGTCACTAGATTGGAATAAAATACATGAAATGGATCTTAATGAGCATAATTCATATGTTATGCTTCGTTCAATCATGTGTTCTGATGTTAGCGATCGCACTGAAATAAAATAAATAAACAAGACCTTGGTTAGGATAATCCATCTGCCATGCATTGCTCAATTAAGTGTTCTGATGCTAGTGATCGCATCGAAAGAAAATAAATGAAATCGAGTTTAATTAAGATGATTCATCTGACATATGCTGTTGAATACTATGCTTTACAGTCATTGATTACCTCAGAGTAAAATAATTGAACACAACTTTAATTAGGATGATTCACATGTCATGCGCTATTCAATCTTGTGTTGCGACTATCATAAGTTGCTATAGAGTAAAACAAGTGAACACGACTCTCGTTAGCATAATTCATATGGTATGTGATGATTAATTTTGCGTTTCTGTGTCATCGATTGTTAGAGAGCAAAATAATCGAAGACGATCTTCCTTAGAATGGTTCACTTGTAGTATGATTTTCTAGCACGATACTTGTAGTTTATTTTTGGCTTAAACATGCGCGCAAATGAATAGACTTATTGTTATTGTTATGCTGTTTTTGTGTAGATCTTCATCACAGAACGTATCATTATATTCTTAATGCAATGAGAACCATATATATTAACAGAAAGATATCAATTGGAATGATTCATTTGTAAAGTGATATTCGATGACATGATTCAGAGACGTATTTGGCCTGAAAATGTTTGGTATATTTGAACAAAGCTATAATAAAAATCATTCGTTGGCTTTGTAATCTAGTGGTATCTGACGAGCTTTCACATTATATTCTAGACGAGTTACATAGTTGAAAAGACAGCATTAATTGAAACTATTCATGCGTGACGTATTCATTATTCGACGGGTAGATAACGCACCAGATTTTGATTCGAGTAAGTTTTTTGAACACATATTTTTTCAAAAATATTCGTCTATTATATAAGTTGTTCTTTTTAAATAAACATAACGATTGTTTGCAAGTGATTGGTACACTTGAACCGAGTTATAATTAGGATTATTCATTTTTGTGACGATTAGTTTCTTCAAAATAACGACAGAAGGTTTGCCTCACGGCCAATAATATACATGAGAGGATAAATTGTTGTTGATATTCGTTTACCATGTAATTCATAATTAGATCACAAAGTAGAGTTTCGATTCAAAGTGTTGACTATTGATTGAACAAGATGCTTGTTAAAAACATTCAATTTCTGGGTAATTGTCGATCATGCAATAAGTACGATCGCTGACTTGAAAGTAAGTGTTAAATTTGAATACAAGTTTTGCTCAGGTTGTTCAAACGATATGAGATGAATTATATAATGTTATGTTAAACATTGGTTATTGAGTTTACAACGAACAAGAACAAATTTTAAGTAAACGCTATATCGTGAAAAACTGTAAGAGAAGTTGGTTAAGTGACTTGAACATTGCATGCTCTCGTTGTATTTCTTCGTATACCCTTACCGAACTCCTTATCTTCATAAACTTTTTATACTATATGAATACAATACAATCTTGAAAGGCGCTTCTATCATTTATATTCTTGTAAAGGCTTTTCAGCATTTGAAAATTTTATCTATCGCAAACTCTAATTGAGCTTGAAGCATTGTCATATAGTTTTATATATTTACAAGATGAAGATTTAGTTTGGAAAAACGAATTTACATAAAATTACTAATTCATGGTGAAGATTTTATTATTAGCTAGTCTCTCGGTTCTTAATTACTTTGTTCAGCTTTTTCTCTTTCTGTTTTGCCGCCACGTATATTATGCTTTTTCCTTTCAAGATGCTTAATTTTTTATATTTAACCATGTTTTTGATGTGTTTCAAGATTTTCAATAAATATTTTATATGAAAATACGGCAAAGTTATGTGAATTCATCGAGACGATTGTTTCCCAAGGTATTCAAGAATCGGAATGCTGCAAAATTTTGACCGCATGCGTCTTATCAATCTTATTGAGGGTCATATCACTGCAAGTTATATCTACGAAAATAAGATTTTATATTTTGTTGTATCTGATGGTAAATAAAAGGGCGCAACGAAAGTTATCTGATATTTTGCTTTTCAAATATCGCGCAGCTGAAAAAATAAATAACTCTAAGCTTTCTGCCAGAATAAACAATACTTGATTTACGTAGGATATCTTCCGTCAAAATTCGAGTACTTCTTCAATTGATTAGCTGTCAAGCTGTTTCCAACATATCTGAACTGATTTGTCAAGTAGATGCCAAGTTCAAGTTTGAAGATAAGTGAAATTATCAAAATTAAGTAACGATGGAACATTTTCAAATGATCCACTCCGTTTACTTTGATATTATACCCATATCTAGGCGACCATTAGATTAGAATAGTCTCCAAAGGTTCGTAATCTTATTGAGCTTTGGCTGACATACCAACTTTTTGGTGGAGTTTTCCTCTAGGAGGTTAGTTTTGGAGTAAAATAATATCATCGAATTGCGACCTGAAACTTTGTCAAAATAAAGGTCTTGCTAAGACTATATCATGTAAAAGTTTCATCATTTTTTGGAAATTGCATCTTTCAAAAATAAATCTTTCAAAAAAAGGCACTTTTCTATAGATATAGTGTAAAACATGGATATTTTGAAAGGTTTATATCTTAAAGATGTAATTTATAAAAATGATGACACTTTACACATGAGGTAGTCTTAGCAAGACCTTCGTGTTGACAAAGTTTCAGGTCGAAATTTGAAGATATGATTTTACTCCAAAACTAACCTCCTACAGGAAAAATTCACTAAAAATTCGATATCTTGGACAAATCTCATTAAGATTACGAACCTTTTGGTGATTATTCTAATCTAATAGTCCCCTAGATATGATCATAATATGAAGGTAAACGGGTCGGATCACTTGCGAATGTTCCCTTGTAAAGACCATAGTAGGTAAAAATTAAAAAAAACATTATTGCCATCGTAAATTTGAATTCACATATCTTGTCGACAAAAATGTTACATATATATCAGTGCTTATTAGATGATCGTCCGAACCATAACGTGTCGAGACCGACATAAATATAAATATACGTTTTATGTGACGATGAACGATGCAAATTTTATCCTGTGTGAAATTCGATGTCTGCACTGAAAAAAATAAGATACCAGACGAAACCATTTTTGCAACGAATTTAAGACCTTTTTTCAGTTCCGTACTATATATGACACTGTTTAAGTTTTATACTCTGTTCGAAACTCTTTTTAAATCTCGTGGCGCGAACGAAACTATTTCTGGTTATACATGGTACCTTTTTTTCAGAGTGATATTACTTTCCAAAAACATGATTCAATTTTCAAATATCCAGCATGCACACAGTGTCTTTAATTTCAGAAGATAAATTATTCAAGCAGTCTTATGACATGTTTCCACACGTGTTTGACTGATATATCTAGAATTTGCGACTAAATTTCCTGATATAATGCGAGTAGGACACAGTTTAGTTTCTGTTTCAATTAATATAGACGTGTTCTGAAGAGTCGTATTTGTACGATAGTTAATGGCAAGAATTTCTTCGATGTTTTATACAGAATAAATGAAAAGATGAATGATAGAATAGAAGGATATACAAGTAGAGAAACACTTGATTTTGTAGCAAAATATGACATATAATGTCAGGGAGAATGTTTGAGAAAGAATCTGCTTTTCTGAATAACAATAATAAGACAATCAATGAGAAATTTATTTAGTTTGTTTATTGTTGAATTCTTGTTAGCGTATCTCGTATGTTTCTCGTGAATTGAAAAGTGCTCAAGTGTGCAGTTTGTTTTCAGTATTAATCAAGCTTTACCGTTATCTACATGCGATCCTACGTATTCATAATATGTTTCCGACCATTTTTAGAAGTTTTTGGTAAATTAATAGTCAGTTGACTCTCGAAAATATAAGGCGGATACATCGCTTTTTCATTCCATGTCTTAGTTGGTGAGACTTTAGAAGCTTTAACTGAATGTTGCATCACCATATGAAGTTCTTTTTCATGTTGTGTAAGTTGATGAAGTAGTCTTTTATGTAATTGTTGATAAGCTTGTTCATCTTGCTTCTCTCATATATACATTTCTTTGTTGAATTAAAAGAAATGATTGAAATGTTTTGTAAAAGAATGTCGTGAATATTGCTTTAACAATGATGACATGCCTATATAAACTACACTCTGAATTAAAATCATTGGCATCTGAACATACACGAGCTGTATGCAATAATGTTGCACATGGCATATGAATGATGAAAATGACGTGAATGACAAGATGTATAATGGGAAATATATGATTTAGTGTTTGGTTTATGATAAGCATATGTCCTCAATTGATCATTTTCGTTTGTGATATTCTCATCGAGAAAGTGAATTGATGCATCCATTACCGTGGTGCAGTTTATTAGTATAGGTGTCACATGAAGATCTTTAATGTTTGATTTCATCTACGAGAGATTGCAAACAATTGTTGATATAATACTGGTGGTCGACAGTTTGTGCCCGTTCCACGTAATGAATCGGAACAGGACTAATTGAGTTTGAAAGGATGGAAAATAAGGTTCTTGAAACAAATGTACTGCATCAACACACGGCAGGTAAAGGATCTCCTCTTTCCGCTCATGCAGCATTTGATGACTCTCGACCAATTCGTTCATGATAAAACCGAGACTCATCATCTGTCACCACGTCACATAAGTGCCATGTTCCTTCTTCAAATTTCACTAAATTTTGTTTACATAATCGAACTCGGTCAGCTCGTTGAAAGTCGATTAGATGCTTGAGTATATAACAAACGGTAATTTTCGTAAGCTTTAAATGATCAGAGATGATTCGCTGAATGGCATCATTATTTAGGTACCTCTGTTCTTCCACCTTTTCTATTGTAATGAAAGGATCATCATCGATCAGAAGGCAGACGTGATCAATATTTCCAGATGTTGTTACAGTAAAGAGGTCTGCCAAGTCTTGCTTCATCTTCAACTTCTTCTTGACGTTCACGAAACCATTTATACTACCTTTCAACTGTTCTAAGAGAAGAAGCTTGATCTCCCATGAACAGAATATAATGCATCATGAATAACGCTTAGTTGAATGCTAGGTACAATAAACAATATAATGTAGAAGCGAAAGTTTTCCGTATTCTTTTGAAACAGATGAACAGCGTTAAAGTTTAACCTAACTGTTCTTTTTTAATTTTCTTAAAATGCACGAATAAATTATGCATACACACAAAACAAACGAGGCAGATATCTTAATGTATTTGTATGTATAGATGACTAGGTATTAGGAGAGACGAGACGAAAAAAGATGAAAGAAATGAGAAGAGAAGAACAAAGAAAAAAAACAAGAGAATACGCAAGGGTGATAATATGAACATACTGTTCTGGTCAAGTTTTACACAAAAATAGTTGTTATAGAAATTTTATTATTACGATATCAGCTGAAAAGTGACTAAATAGCACAGAAAAATAGAACATTGTTTTCTCTATCACTACACAGAAAAGAAAATTTTTTCAAGTTTTCTATACGGAAATAAGCTACCTCCATCACTAGTTTTGGATTGCCCTAAATATCATTAATAGTTTGACTAAGATTCAGAAACATGTGATGAAGCCATATTTTTGTCAATTAAACTTGGTTCTTCAGCTGTATCAAATGTTGACATAGCTCATCCGTTAAATTAAATGCACAAAACAATGGTTAGAAATAGTTAACGACATTGGCATTTACACAAGTGCCTCTAATAAGCGTACATTATAAGTGATTGCATTAGTTTCAAATGACGATTAAGTTTATGGCGCATATATGCGTCGTCGGTAACAAAATGGTTAATATGATTATCATTTTTTTACAGAAAACCATCCAATAAGGTAAGTCTTTGTGAAATTTGTTTTTTTCGACTTCAAAATTATTTAAATGAAGACGACAACAATTGTTAGCCGCCATTCTCTTTGCTTTCTTACTCTCTCTACTTAAAATACTAATAAATAATGGAAATGAGGTCTCACTTGAAATGTGAATAAATAATGAGATGAGTCATTCAAGGCTATTTAATCAACAGCTACAATAAGAAAAAAAAACTTCAGTAAAAAAACGAATGCAATCTTTTATTTCATCATCGTCTGGTGAACTAGCTATCTGACGAAAAAAATTACTGATTCTTCGATGGCACTAATTAAATCTCTTCTTCTTCTCGAAGAAAATTCGTCTCTATCAACTCCGACCATTTCTAAAGACGATGATTCTAAACGACTTACTACTAATATCGAAGTAATTCATACGAATGCACTTAAAAAGGAAGAACAAAAATTGCAGAAGTCTTCACTGCCATCATTTAGTGAGAAGGTGGCTCATGCTGTTATTGCGGCTAATATAGAACCTTTACCAAATGAGATTATTAATTCTACATCATCTGAACAACATGCTCGTCGAACGGTAACATTTGATGATGACAAAGCTTCTTCTCGATCGATTTCGAATCAACCTATTCGTACATCATATATAAATTTTCGATTACCTTATCATAATTCAATTCCAAATAATCAACAAGAGACAGAATTATCTAATAACCGACATTCATTCGATATAGGTGTTGGTTCGGATTCATTGAGACTTACTAGACAAGATTTAACTAATCTCGTAAGTAACGCCAAATTTATCTTCTACTAATAAAGACTTTATACACGTATCTTTCTATAATTGTCAAATAAACATCAGATCCTTATGGTTTAATATTCTGCACAGTAAACTATTTTCTAATCATCAACATTCATACGATAAAATATATGCATCAAGACTTATTAATAAAGAATTCTTATTATCTCATTTTCTTTAAATTGTGACTAGGGACGCATCAATTCCTGGACTATAGTTACAAAGCTGACTTTTGCTTAGTATTGGGAATTCATTGTTTGGTTAACTTTTTATAACAATTTTAATTGCTCTATCCGAAGCTATCATTGGACAACGTCGTATCCTATTTTCAATATCGAAAGAAATCAAACTCAAGCGTTACATAAAGTATTCAAAGCTGGCCACGGCTGGTATAAACAATCCGCATAAATCTGTAGATTCTCAATATTATAGATAGATGCATTACTTTTGAAGTGAAGCTCCAGGAATTAGTTGGAATTTTTATATTCATATATACCCGAAGACAAGATATTTCCAATATTCAAAACTGCAAGTTTCTGTTAGTTAATCATATCAGCAGTGATCAATATTAAATACTTTATCTGATGTTTTAGTTTCATTTCTTTGAATAGTTAATACAAACTACGACATTGGCTGGAATTTGCCGAGTTCTCTCCTAAAACTCATAAATTCTGATAAATTCTGAATCTCGTTTTTCAGATTCGATGAAATCTAATGATACTTCAGATAGAGCAATCAAAACTGAGCACAGCTGTTATTTAAAAAAAAGTTGACACGACAATAAATTCTTAATAACAAAACGAAGTCATCTTTGAAACAACTGTCCAGGAATTGGTGTGGTCTTAATAGTGGCAAACGCTTTAATCAATAATTTCACTATTGACTACTATCTTTATTTATGTTTAAAAGTTTTCGGAAGCTGAATATATTCCAGGTGGTTTTGTTAATCTCGATCATGAATTAGAAGAAGAATTATTAAATGATTTTGCCGATGAATTCGACGATGAAACAACACGACGTAATCGATATAGTTCTTCAATTCGTTCTAGTGAGCATACTATAAATGTTACCCGAGAACCCATCGAACTCTGGCAACGTGCACGTATTCTTATTGCTGTCCATCTCTATAAAGTATTTCTGACAATCGTTTTAAATTTCACCAGTTTTCTTTTGAATTTGTCTTTTTTTTCTTTCTTGAAATAGATTCAAAATAAAACGCTTAATTCATATGACAATACATTTTCTACGTCAAAAATAATCGAACCATCGAAAAGAAAAACCATTGATGATAATAGACTTTCGAATGAGATCGATCAATTTGATTATTTAGAAAAACTATTTGAACCAAAAGAAAATATAGAAGAACGAAAGATTACATTTGGTCTTTCAATAATACAACAATTTTCACTTGATTCTTCTCAACAATATCAATGTGTAGATTTTTATGATGTTGGAGAAGGATATATTATTATGTGTAATGTTGTCAATTTGGATAAACCACAAGTCAATATAAAAGATTATTCACATCTAGGACAACTTCAATTATATGGTATATTGATAGTTGATATGCAAAAAAGACAAAAGAAATAAATATTAATGTTTCATTTTAGATAAATCTAACAATAAAAAATGTCAAATATCTGAACCAATTTTGAATTTAACAACAGATCCATCATTAACAACAGCCAGTAAACTTGTTGTGTATCCTATCAATAAAAAATCATCAAATAAAATTCAATCAATTGAATTTGACTGTCCTTTTCAATTTAATTTTATGATCTGTATACCTATTCATCGCTTAATTCTTGGTTTTATTAATATAAAAAAACAAAAATCATTAATGATAATAATTGGTGATGCATCACGTAAAGGTGTTTTCCTATCAAAACAAGATTTACCTGATTATATTTATTGCATTCTTTATATACATGAATCAACAATGCTTTTTGCTGGTATGAAAAACTAAAATTTCAAATAAAAAAATGTATTTTTCTAATAACAGATTATCGAAAAGTATTTTAACAAAATTGAAATTTATGTTCTAAAAATAGTTTTGTGTCTGGGCTTTTGTTTACACAAAATACTTAAAATGCGTTTAATTCAGTTTCTTCAGGGCCACTATTATGTTCCGCGTTTAAGAGCATTTATGATTCTTTGTTCCCATATTTTCAAGCTAGGGGTCGATTACTTTGTAATAATCAACGTTTCAAATGAAATCAAGTTTGATCTATCTCATGAGAAGAACATTTCTATGTCAACATGGTGTAAAATTCAGAAATTTCTCAATTCAATACTGAAAAGTTGCCATAATCCTCATTATTTAGTACTGACAAATTTCCATTTTTGACGCGCTTTAATTTGGTATAAAATTTGTTGTCGATGCTGTTTTAAAGTACACCGTTACCTCCATGGAAAAATATTATTTCCAATCTAGTGCACACACTATGAGCTTTAAAAATACAAAATCAAAGCATCGAAAATAGCTGTATTTGCTTAACATTTCCTAATTTTGTTCAACAGTCTTTTGCTTTTATTTGATAGTGGCGAAACGAGGTTTGGCACGAGACAGATCGGTCCCCGCCAGAAATGAGATGATCGTATCTTAGTGGTGAAGAAAATACCTGATTTTCAGCTTCAAACAGGACTAAGAATTCTCCTCTACAAATTTTTTCTAACTTCATCACTACTCTATGTCATGTATTTTATCAATACACATTGAACAATAATCTTGTATAAGTCGGACTTTTAGAACATCGGATAAAAATTTGACATGATCATCTTTGACCAATGACATAATACCAATAGCTTCTTCAACGCAAAGCCAAATTTATATCAAAACAGGTCAATGTACGAAATGTTTCAACAAATCTGACTCCTAGAATATTATTGCTCAACATTTCTTTCTTGATAAAGCACGTGACATAATATTGAGAGACAAAAGCAGCTGCACTCAAAAAGTAGAATTCATCAACTACCGAACCAAGTCGTCTACACAATACATGAAAGACTTTCGAACAAAGTTAAGAAAAATTAAAGATACACAATTATTTTCGTTACTTTAATGATTTAGTTTTGTAGATTCATAATGTATGTATTTCGTATAAAAAAAACCCAGGCACCAACCATTATTAAAGCTCATGAGAAATATACTTTTCGATTATTCGTCATTATATAATTCAGGTTGTATGGGTCGTGTTTTATTATACAATACTCAACCACTACAATTCACTTCTCAACCATTATTTGTTTCCGAACTTGCTAATTTACCATTTCAATCAATGGAACCAATAATACACATATGTCACGTAAAAACACATCGAGCTATTGGTCTTTTATCAAATCGATATTTTGTTTTATGGCAATATACACCAAGTGAAAACTTATTAATAAAATTTTGTAATCCATATCAATATGATTTTATTCGTTGCCATTATAATTCAAAATTTGATTATATTATATTTGCTTTTATAGATGGTTTTATTTTAATTTATGAAATAAATCAAATGAAACACATACGTCGTTATCATTATCATTGGAAAATAATAACTGATTTAGAAAATAGTAAAGATCAAAATTTACTTCTTTCATCATCAATTGATCATATTATTAATATTTGGAATTTAGGCAAAAAAAAATTAATAAATAAAAAAAGTACACATACAATACATACTGTTTTTATTTCTATTTTTAGAAACTCTTCAACATCTTTATCAATATAATACAAATGAAGAAATATTTCAAATTGATGTTATTCATGAAAATTTATTTTATTATCGTACTTTAAAACATATTATTCTTTTTAAATTAAATTTAGATACAATACTATTTTCAATTACAAAAGTCAAAGTTAAATCATTGAAATTATTTACGGATATGCAACGAATTGCACGTATTACAGCATTAGCTGAAGATAATTCAAGTATACTTATATCACCAGTTAGTGGATGTTGTCTGAATTATGTATCGAATATAGCTAAAAAGCCAATTAAGCAAATATTACATGATATTAGCAGGTAATGAAACACAATCTAGAAGAAGTGTTGAAGAATATAGGGTAGAAGCTTGCACTTCTCCTCCGACAGATCGTGGCTGACATTACTATGGAAACATCACAGTTCATGACACATGTAATTAACATACGATAACAGACTGTTATAGACGTTGTTATTATATGATCAAAGATCATATATCGGTAACGTCTCGTTATAGTATATAAATTGCTTCTGTATTGCATTTATAGAGGATTAAGTAAAAGTAGGGCAAAGAAATGTGTTCCAAAACAGATAAAATACAACAATCTCTGTGTGATGAGTAACATATGTCACATGATGTTTCATATATTAATCCCACAGAGATTGCACTAATAGCTTTTTAAATATAACATAAAGAATGGAGAACATTATCAAAATTGAATAAAGTTAAAAACTTGAAATTTTTGTTTTTGATTTCTGATAAATGAGAACCTATCTTTGGTTAAACGAAATCTAGAAGTTTAAACTAAATATTTTAAGAGAAATGTAGAATTTAAGGGAAGAAATTGCAATGATATGTATGTAAATATAAAAAAGACGACTTTTTATTAATAAATAAAAGATTTAAAGTTTATGATTGTGAGTTATGCAAATTCATCTTAACAGATTTTATACATCCTTAGAAAATCTCTATACTTAAGTAATGTACAGAAGCTTATATACCAACAATTATAAATTAATGTTGACCAAGCAATTAACGATTGTGAACCTTGTTTGATACAATCGGTAGCACATTCGCTACTGTCTAATGTGTATCAATTCTAGTATTTACTCTCTAGTTGTTTATTAGATGTGAGAAGATGAAATATGAAAGTGAACGAAACCAGAGCCAGACTATTCATCTGTTTAGCATGTCAACTGGTAATTCTGTGTGAAGGTAACCAACTTCCAAGAAAATTTCGTATGTATTTATTGGCATTTTATCCATTCATTATTCTTATTGATTGTGTATCTCATCACCGATTTTCTCTCGATGACTTATACCAGTGACTTTATTTCCGTTTGCTTTCCCGATCTATACCCTATAGAAGGAATGACTATTTAACTATGATACTTGCATCATGAGTTACGACTTGGTCTTTTCTTACTTACTGATGTACGTTAACTATTAACTTGACACATCACTATAATTACTAAGTACAATTAGTATCAATATATATAATATTAGAACGTTTCTAATACTGCACGCAGCATTTGAGAATATCACCGAAGAATAGAAGTTGCGGAATTTCGGCAAAATGCATATTGACCTTTTTATTTATATGCCATCAAAACAAATTGATTAGTGTATAAATCTTTATTAATTATCAAATGTTGATCGTATATAATTGTAGATCAAATATCTACTCCCTTCAATTCGATGGTGAAATAGTTCTCTATCGTGCTGATAATAATCCATGTGTAGCTGAATATAAAATTCGAACAAAATCAGAACAATATGCTATTACTTGCATGACATTGATTAATCCAATGCGTACACAACTCTTTAATATAAATACTATGCAAACTTCAGTAGAAAAATCTCTTGATAAACAAGTTGTCTTTTTTGGTCATGCAAATGGTTATATATCTCTTTTTCAAGGTATTATTTATTTCGATTGTTCTTTTTTTTTCTTACTTTTAGTACTATTCAGAGTTCTACGGGACGACCAAAAAGTCGTCCCGTCATGTTCCCGCGCTTTTATATCCCGTTTCATCCTGCTTCATTCTTGTTTGATCGTTCAATCCCGTCCTGCCTCATTCTGTCACGTGAACATAGCTATTCTTTTTTGAAGTACAACTGAAAAAGTCGAACGATTTTATATCTTCTTCTTCAATGTGAGTCATTTATTTTACTATCCATCTGTTTCAAAATAATATTTACATAACAATATTTTTGTCACAAAAAACAATCAAAAGCTCAATAAGAGGTACACGTTTAAATACTGCTCATCGAGTAACTAACCTGAGAAAAAGTATATTGTCGATATTTTTCGGGGTGTAAGTGTCAATGCTTTGAAAAAAATACAGATTTGAAGCAGTTTTTGAGCCTTTGAAAAGTTCTCTAGTTTACCCTAAAGCAGAATCCCTGAAAAACGGCTTTCAACATTAAAAACAATGGTTCTGACGTTCTCGTCGAAATGTTTGTTTTTTCATGACCAGAACATTTTTTCAGGAATTCGACCATTGGATAAAACACAGAACCTTTCAAAAGTCTAAAAGGTTCTGTAAATCTTCTTTATTTTTTTCGGAGCATCCATAACCCTGACTTATATACACTTGACGGGACGGGGCTATGAATTGATCTTGTTCCATCCCGTCCCGTCCCGCAGAAGATCATGTATCTGCTTGCTGTATCTTCAATTTTATCGTCCCAGGACGGGATGGAACGGGTCGGAACTAGTCCCGAGTCCCGCAGAGCTCTGGTATTATTATTCTGTTTTATATAGGTGATTCATTAATTATGGAACCTATATTAGCACATAAAACTTCAATATTATGTCTGGAAACATCACTCACTAGTATGGAAATGTCAAATATATTGTTTACAAATTGTGAAATTCTTCTTTCATCAAGTACAGATCGAACCATTTATTTATGGAATTTAACTATAAGTAAATTAGATGAATCTATTCAATTAATTCATATGTTAACTATTGAACAAGAAAAGAATATTTCATTTGAATCAATCAAATATTTATCTATGATTGATAATTTTATTGTTGCTAATTATTCTGATCAAAATTATTTACATATTTGGCAATTGTTAAATATTTCTATTCGAACAAGTATTCAAAATCAATGGGGTATTGTTGAGCATCCAACAAAAGGCAGTCATCATCATGGTCAAGTACAAGGTAAAATGATATTTCTTCTTCAATTTTTTTAAATAATTTTTTAAAAATTTCATATAGCTATAACTGCAACACCAAAATTAAAATTATTTGCTTCATCTGATAGTGAAGGTTGTATAAAGATATGGGATAATACAAATAGTCTATTACGTGAATTATATCTTGATAGATCACTTTGTGCTATTGAATTTCTTTTACAAAATGGTGAATTAATTATTGCTTATCAAAATAATATTCATTTAATATTACCTGAAAATTATTTACCTAATTATACAAAATTTAAAATAAAACAACAAAATTCTATCAATTATATTGCAGAAAATAATCGTTTAGAAGTTATTGAACCATTTAGTATACCTTATCAATCAATACCAATATTTGTTTATCACATTAAAACACATCATAGGAAAAAACGATTACAAACATTTGAACGACAATTAGAAGGTTAAGATTTATTTAAAAATAGAAAAAAATAAGAATATACTATATTATGAATTTCAATATTCTATTAGTTTTATATAAAAGAATGATAGACTATGCAGACTAAAATAATAAAAACTTAGCTATCTTTTAAGTAAAGTTATTATTATTCAACTAAACTTGTGACATAAAGTTTTTATCATACATTAACCTTACAGATTTGATATATTCTAGCAGAAAAAATATTTTCTGTTCATAAACTATACAAATCTGTAACGCTATAGAAAATTTTTTAAAAATCAAGTCTTTCAAATAGCTCATATTTAAATAAAAAACTATTCATTTTATCTTGAATCTTCCAGTAACCTAAAATACAATATGTCAATATGCAAACAATATTTCAGTACTAATCTTTGGATTTTTTTTACCAATGCCATCAACGACATTTTACAATCTTAATAAACTATTTATGGTTTCAAAAGGAATAACTACAAGCTCCTATACAGTCATGAGCGTGACCAATTGCTTTTTGGCTCTTCTTTCGCGCTTAGTAATACATATACTGGCGAAAAATGGGATATCATTTGCTAGCAGTATCAATATGCTCGAGACATCTTGCACGATCCATATGACCTGTAAGATCTTTGCTCTTCGAGATTCAGTACTGGTTTTTATTCTCTATTAGTTCATCTATTCTACACACTTATGTGTTCGACAACTCTGTTGTTTACAAGAAAAAAGGATTAATTTTACAATCAAAATTGTAGCAGCAAACATTAAGGTGTCGCTACTCAATAATATTCGCATAAACTTTTAGAACACATGAGTCATGAGAATATGCCATTTGATGCAAGTCGTCAATGCCCATAAAAGATATCATTTATAATGAAAGAAGCGTTGATCGTCCCGATCACATCTTGTCCATATCTACTTCTATAATACATTAAAAAAAAGGAATTTCAATATAGGTCCATAGTTCTGGATCTTTCCATCATGAATCTAGATTTACCTGTTTTCTTTTCAAAGAATATTATGAAACCTCTATAGATAAAAATCACAAGTGCTGTTATGTCCATGTAGTAAAATAAATAATTGTAGCTTTCATCTATTTATCATTATAAACAATAAATTTTTAAATTTTCTATATTGAACAACAAAAAGGTCATCTACTTTTTGAACATACAATTTTTTTTTCTAGGTCGTTTTACTGTCATTGAAAGTGATAGTTCTCAATCAGATAATGAAAATTCTCCATCATCAAATACTGATCGTTTATCAACAATTAGTGATGATTCCAATTGGTTTGATTTAGCTGAAGATGTCAAAGACATATTGCGAATGAAAAAATATGAAATTCGACATGAAAAAAGAAAGCAATTAAATACAATAACAACAGAAATAAATGAACAATCTTTATCTTAAAAATAAATTAAAATGGTCTAAAAGAATGAAAATCATTTTGACTATTATAGATTTGTGGTATTGAAGGATTTTCATGTTTAACATATTGAGATCTATATAAATAATCCATTTTTGCTTTTTGTCCATATTCATTAGTCCATTCAATAAGAAAAACAATTTGTCTATGACGTGGTGGTATACAATCATATGTTGATAATGATTTACGTGAATTACGAATATATTTACTATCATTTAAATCAATTTCAAGATTTAAAAAGTCTGTTGTTGATAAATTTTCAGCAATAAACATTGTAAAATCATATTCTTTTGTTGTTACATAATAATTACAATCTTTTCCCTAAGAGAGAAAAAATTTTCATGAAAAGAAAAAGAAAAAGAATTTTTAACTTAATAACAAACCCTTTGCGGTTGAATATTATTTTTTACAACCGTAGCAATTAAACAATCAGTTAATAGTGTTGCTGGTTCAGGAGTAACTTGAACATTGATTTGAATTTTTGAATGTATGACTAGAGTATAATCTTTAACAGATTGATTATCTTCATTCCAAAAACTAGTTGAAAATGGTATAAGAACATAATAACCCGGTCTTAATGAACCATTCCAATGAGTAAATGCTCCGCGACTTGTAATTAATACAGCTTGACTTGTTCCAACATCTTTTGATGGTCCTTGTTCAACATTACACAATACTAATGATTGTGTATGATAATTTCTAATTCGACGATTTGGACGATGATATAATAAACTAAGATTAACTAATGATGTTCTAAAAATATTTACAAAAAAAAAACTAAAACTAAAATATTAGAAATATATTTACTTTGATAAATGAAATTGAAATGTTGGAATTGATTGTGTAGATAAGCGTGTAAAACGATTTACTTCACGTATATCATAATAATCATTTGCATAAGAAGATATTGTAATTGAATTAAAAAAACGAAGAAATTTAGGCCAAGAAATCCAAAAAGTACCTGGTGATACGGTATTTCTATTAATATTATTTAACTTATTAAGAATATATGGTGTTATAGATTCATCTATATAATTTGAACGAGCATGTGGGTCTCGAACTAATACAAATTGCATTGAAACATTTGATATTGAATGTGCCGCAAGCACAGAAAATGCATGATTATTCGGAATATTGTTTCGAGCATATTCTTCAACGCTAACATCTGAGCGACCAGTTGATGCACCAATTAATAAACTAAAACAAAACAAACGACAAAGAAAATAGTTTTCTATAAAAATCTTTGGAAAGAAAAAAATTACTTAGATTCGCACGCCGATAAAAGTTTCGCCCAAGCAATCTCACTATCTAATATATTATTTGATGGATTAAGATCAATATGATCACATGGTGCACCAGTTAATAATTGAAGACCTTCTTCTGTTTGTCCACTTATTAAATCAGCATATGAACCAAATAATTTTGCACATGCTTTTTCAATAATTGGTACATATAATTGACGACGATGTGCTTGTGTGAATGCAAGTTGATTGTATTGTGTACACGGAAAACAATCATCAACAATAACTGTTTTCCATAAACCATTATGACAAATACGCACAAGATATACACCTTGATCATTTATTGTTTTTGTTAATAGTATATGTTCAAGCATTTTTGGTCGTTCAGTAATTAAAGCTAATGCAGCCATAAGCCAACAATCACCAAGAGCACCTTGTTGAATATCACTTGGTTCTGGTGATGAATAAACTGACCATTTTAAACAGAGATCTGACGCTGATAGTGGAGATATTTCAGAAATTCTTAACCATTTTAATGGATGATTAATAAGTGAATCAATTTGACCAATAGAACGCAGTATTGGAGGAAATTGATCATCAACAAAATTTGTGTTATTCTACAAATAAAAATAATAATATTATTATTTAAAATAAATTTCAAAGAAAGAAAGAACAAATTAATTACTTGTTGACAAAATAAAATTATACTAGCAAAGAGTTTTTCTGCATTTGTTTCATCGGTATGTCGACGATCACATATAGCAAGTGAAACATATGTTGTTGGTGATGCTTTTGTATTAACAAGATTTCTCTAAAACAAAACAGGATATTTAACTAAAAAAGAAAACTACATCAATATATTCTTACTGAAGATATCATCGATTGATTATTTAAACCATTATTTTCTAATCGATATGATCTATTTGTTGGTACTGGATTTAAACATATAATTTTTTCTGGCTTTTTTTGATGATTAAAAATAAAATTATTAATAAACTTGATATTATTCATACTAATTATCTACAAGAAAAAATTGCAAAATAAATATTCAAAGCGTCAGCTGTCTAAGTGTAGCCAATTTTCCTATTGTTTTCTCTTACTCATTTTTTTTCATATTTTAGTTCATTTTATCTACATAACCTCGAACAGTCATCTAGTGATGTGAGTCATCAGTTTGCCCTTTTCCCTCTTCTCGTTGAAGATGGAGAACAAGCAAGAAAGGAGAAAAAAAAACATATATTATATATTCTGTGTTACCATGCAAATTGATCACATGAGATCATGGACAACGAAAGAATATACAAGAATGATCTATGATGCTTTTTTAATCATAGTGTACAGTTGCTTTAACTTTAACTTTAACCAAAACATTAGTTTTGATTATTTTACTGAATATACTTTTAATTGCATGATTTTTCACTCATACGGTTTTTTAATAGTGATTTATAAGTCTTGTCCTTCTTGTTCTTTCTCGATCATTTTTAAGTACAAAAAGAAACATGATGTCAAACGAAATTTTGTTTCAGGTTAAATTCTTAATGACTTACATGATAGATGTACTTGAATAAAATCATTAGCCTCAAATGTCTTTATATACCTGATCAACCAAGTACACCGGAATCAGAATAGGAAGAAAAAAAATCAATGTTTACCAGTTCATATGATCAAAAATCTTATACCACGTGGAGTCAAAATGAAAATTTCATCGGTCGTATATTCCATATTTTGATAGTATAAGTGCAATCTTATCTGATTCAACTCCTCCGAACGTTGTTGTAATTGGAATGGATATCATCAAATATCAGCGAAACAATGAAAGAGAAATACGAACAGAAACAACAAAAAAGAATTATATATATTAAATGTCAACGTATGTAACTATGTGTCTTTTGCAAATAGTTTTCGTACATAAGTGCATATTAGATGTACTCGTTCAGTTAATATAAAATGAGTAAACTCGAAGTTTTTCAAAGATCGTTTAAGTTTCATCGAGATCTAATTCCTGTGATGATACGAGACTGAAACAATCTGTTCGTTTTGATAAAAATTCGTTGAATCTTACAGAGAATTTATCTCGGAAATAAATATAAAATTTATATAATACAAACACAACTAATGTTCACAATCAACGAGTAATTGTTTTATTGACAAATTATTTGGATGTTTCAAGATTTATTTGGAGTGGGTCTGGTTTTTTTATTCCTTTTTTTAATGAAGTATCGTCAAAAAATAAAAAGCTTTTTCAATAGTTTATACCTTACTGTCTTGTCAGAACTATAAATGCAACGAAGACAGTGGTCATTCGCTTTATTGATGCATCCGTCTTACGTACAGCTTTTCACAGATCTAAACATGTATGCATAGACTAATGGTGAATGCACGATAAAATTATGATGGTCTTGCATTGATATAGATTTTTCGATCGAAGAGACTATTTTAAGACAGTAGCAGAATTTTATAACAATAGACTAAAGGTTTTCGGAGTCTATGAATTCGCATTTTCAGAAGATTTATCGAAATTCTCGAGGGCAATTTTCTCGTTAGAGAAAGGCTTAGTTCTTGCAGTTTAGTTTTCTTTTATAGAATTCAGTTACTTTTGTAAGATAGATCTCCCGTGACTGAAAAAGTCGAAATGAATCTAAGATCATCAATAATTTGATCATGCATTCATTGTCTCACCATTATTCTATACGCACATGTCTAGACTATTGCAACACTTTACGTAAAACCAGTACATCGATCAATTCCGTTATTAATTTCAATGTAGAATAAGAAAGTAGAACAAAGAATTTCTTATTTTAAATCAGAGATAAAAAATAAATTCTGAAAATCTCTTATTCAGATTATGATTTGTTTAGAGTTCAATCGAAATATGTTAAATCATGTTGAAAAAAAATAGGCTCACAAGTTTAGATAAGTGTAGTAAGTTTTGAAATAGTATGCTTCAATATATTTGTATTTAATACAAGTTAACAAATATTTAATTATAAAAATTAGCGAATCTTATTAAGCTTTCTTTTTCTTTCTTTATTTTTGTAACTATCATTTATTCATAAAATTAATTTTCTTTCTATGTTGCTTCACTAATTTATTAAAAAAAAAAAATAAAATAAAAATTCTTTTTGTTTTTGGTATTTGTCCATGATTCAAAGCAAATTTGTATTTTTAAACTTCTGTTTTTTTTTGTGAATCATTATTAATCATCTCCGTTTTCAGCATCTTTTTTATCACCATCCCCACCATCATCATCATCATCGTGAAGAAAACTTTTATCATCAACTTCTTCTACTTGTAAATATCTTTCACCATCAACATTTGTCCAATATTTATTTGTGTCTAAATTACGTTCTTCAGTTGACATTTCATTTTCAATGGCAAATACAATACGTGCTCGTTCTAAATGCCTGTTTTATTTTAATAGAAATCAAATATTTTCAAATAGAAAATCAAAACAAATAAATAAATAAAGAATTCTACTAACCATATTTGTGTAGCACCTTCAATAACATTTCCATATGTGTCACCCATCATAGCAATAAGTAAATTAAGTAAAAGTATTGTTACAACAATAATATATGAAATAAGTAATGTTACACTTATATATCTATATGTTGTGTCGGTGTAAGCATCAAGATCAAAATCACCTAACATACCCAAGAAACTTTGCTTAACACTTACAAGAAAACCACTAAAACCTAAAATAGAATAATAAAAAAAAATAAAAAATTCTTATTCATTCTATATTTAAATATATATTTTTTTCTTTTTGTGTTTTTTTACCGTTATTGTCAAATAAAACAAAAAATGCTTGTGAAAAACCCACAAGAAATACGACATAAATAATAAAAAATCGAAGAACATCATTAAATAACATTTCATAAATCATCACAACAAATGGACCAGTCAATCGAAAAGCCATTACAAAAAATAACATATAACCCCAACCAATAATTGCTGCTATAGCTAATACAGCTGTTTGAGCATGAAAATCAAATGCACGAAGTATATTTACGATATATATACTTGAACAAAATAAACATGCTAGACAATTTTCGAGAAGACCAGAACCCTATTTAAATAATAGAATTATTATTATACAACGAATTTCATTGAAAAAAATTTTTTGCTTTTTACCGTTGTTTGAAAATATTTTTTTATACCTATAGAAGACATCTCGTTATATTCAGCTTTTCCTTTCCATATAGCTCCTGCTAATACAAATACACGACCAACTGTACATATAGCTTGTGGTATCCATCCTAGTGGTTCAACACTGACTACTACGGCATCTTCGCCTTCGCCTTCAGTCTAAAATACACAAAACAAATGTTAATATCATATGATAAGAGCTCGTTTGCCTACTTAGTTTCGTTCACAAACTAACGTTTTAAATATTCATGCCTTTTATCGATAAAATAACAAACATTTTCTTTTTGCACAAACGGTCGAAATTTTCATGAAGTTTTATGCGAAGAAAAAATAGGTTATACGTTAAATTTGACCCAAATTTCTTTAGCAAATGATTTTGTGAAGCTGACATATATTTTCGAAGGAAATAAGCAGTGTGAGTTTAAATAAAGGTATTTCATGCTCACTAAAGCCCTTAGCAACCAGGCCTCGAAATGGTTCGCCCGGTCCGAACTTTATTTCTCTTCTCAAGGAAGATTTCTCAAATAAGGAGAAAGAAAAGTTTTATTTTACTGAAATGATCATTGAGATCCATCGTCTAGAGACCCTTTTGTACAAGAAATGTGCTTATAATAGTGTCATTCCAAGTTGGACCGAGCCAGCAAAAAATTGTCCTATTTCGAGGCCTGTTAGCAGCCGAGGATAGGAAGAGAAAATCTACAGATCATTGTGTATGATTTCCTAGTGATCGGGTGAAGACTAAAGATCATGGACCACGTTTTTCTAGTAGCAGGAATAGGCGCATCAGTAATAGCTGTGCTTAGATCATTCCGAAACTTTCTCGAATCTTCCAAAGTATTCTATGAATTTAAGATTTCTACTATAGATTCTAAGTAGCCTAAACATGGCTGGTTTTAGTATTTAATGCAGCGGAAGGATCTTATTTTAGGTGTCAATTATTAGGATGGTGATATTATTAATCTAGCAGAGTCATAATAGAACAGACATAGAAATGTATGAACTAATTGAATTCTAAGTTGAGGCAAAACTTAACAGTATATCTCAAAGTTCGTCAAAAGAGCGGATGGTGTGCTTAAAAGCTTAATAAACAATTAAATCAATATGTATAGCAGGCTAACATGATGATTAAACTGATGGAACAAAGAATAAAATGATATTTGCTGCTTCCTATGGTATGTATCATATGTATGATTATTAGGAGAAAAGAAGTTATTATTGAACATATATTTGACAATACAAAAATAAGTTTGTTTTCAATATAACATATTTTAAACGAATCTAATCAATTGGTAATTCTAAATGTAAACATTTTCGATATGATAACAGTTTTCGAGTGCGCATATCAACTATGAAAATTGTTATAATTTTTATTTATTCATTTGTTTTGCATTTAAAAGAAAAAATTATTTTAACTTCTCTGATAATATACCATAAACTTATAACAATCAAAGTTTGTGAGTTCCATAATTTGGTTTCTCGTGGGGCCATACTGACAAGTTTTTACCTATTTAATTTCCTTATTGGAATTTGTTCTAAGCAATCTGTGTTTTTCTGTATATCACAAATTGAAATGTAAATGTAATTGGTAGTTTTATTAGTTTGTTTTAGTGAATATTCATATCATCTGTGATGATTATAAAACTGAAGTCACTAGAAAACTTTCATTCTTTTTTTCTTATTAATGAACGATTTTCTCTTATTCAAATAAATAAAAGAACGACTAGAGGTCATTTAATAGATTACAGACTTATATTTTTATGTAAATGTAGTTTGGGTCTGTCATTTATATTTTTACAAAAGGTTTTCATCGATATGCAAGACATTCACTATCTTCTATCTCTTGATCTTAACAATAGATAATCCAATCAATAAGAATCTCTAATTCTTCTATGAACATTTTCTTGTTTTTTTGACATAGACTGAAAAAAATAGGATTGATCAATTTCGTATAGCAAATAAAAATTTTACCTTTTCTATTCGTGATTGATCCAATATAGTTGTAATAAGAAAAATAAATAAATACGATAATGTAATAAGAAACCGCCGAAAAAAAATTCGTCTTGCAAAACGTTCCCATTTTTTATTAACTAAATCAATGAGACGTGGATGCATAATAAGTTCAACATGCGCATATTTAACAATTATTTCAAGTGCGCCAGTCGGTTTATCATCATTCTAAAAATGAATTGAAATATTTTGTATTTATGAATAATATTCGAATTTTGTTTTTGATCTTTACATCTCCTTCGGTTTCTTCTTGAAATTCCAGATCAACTTGATCAAGTGGATAAAGTACACATGCAACAGGACCATAACTCCACTGAGTTATTTTACGTTCATCAAGTAAAAATGAAAACATTTCAGCTTGACCTAATTGAGCTGCTAATGTTAATGGTGAATAACCATCTTTATTTAAACGTTTCCATAATGGTGTAACTTTGTTTGCATTGGAATCTTTTTCATTTTCATCATCATCATCTTCATCTTCATCACTGGAAGTTTTCTTTGATGCTTCCATTTCCAGCCAACGTTGTTTTACTTTTGTATACATTTTAGGTAAATTATGAATAACAAGTAAATGTAAAACATTATTTCCATTTGAATCAGTCTAAAAATTTATATGAATAAAAATTTAACTTTTTATAATTATTAACTATGATTTTATTTTGATGACTTCTCGTGCATGTTTTATACATTCTGTTTTATCTTATTTGAATATTTATTTTGTATTTTTTGTCTATTATGTTGTACTTTGCGAGCTAATTACTTGACAATGTAGATGTTGTGAACAAAATTGAAATTCAACTCAATTCTAGACATAATCAGAGTTCGAATGTTCTACGAGCACAGTATTGAATTCAAATATTGTCTATCATCATCTTACATGGGAAGTACTCTAACTATTCAATTGCTTCTGAATCGAGATTATGTGTATAATGTAAATCCAAATGAGCTATGAATACCCTGAAAAGAGTTTTCGTCTTTAGCTTATTGCTACGGGGATACGACACTTTTACGGTATTCTTTTAAATTGCATGCCGTGGTCTAGAAAAATTGATTTCCGAGTTTCGATTTGAAACTTTGCAAACGAAAATAAGCACATCAAATCTTCTGGTTTATATGAGTTATGTAAAAGACACGCTGTTATCATAGCTGTATCTTAGGATAGGAATGGCGACATAATCTGAAATATTCACAAAAGAGTTACACTCGTTAACGCCTGTCTCTATTCAAAATTTCAGGTCAAAAATCAGTTTTTCTGAACTACGACATTCATTGTAAAAAATATCATAAAATTCTGGTATCTTCATAGTAATAAGCAAGTTAAGAATGCAAACTCTTTTCAGGATATTAATAGCTCATTTGGATCTATATAATTCACATAGTCGCGACTTAAAAAGCAATTGAACAGTTGAAGGGCTTCTCTCGTCAGACAAATTTAGAATTTTACTTTTGATCAAACAAAATTATAATCATTTTTTCATGAACTAGAGAATTTAGAATTTGCATTACAAAGGATTCTTATTTTAAATCTTACACTTTCTTTTTTTTTTCTCTCTTCTGTTGACTATAATTATTTTGATTAGGTTGAAATGTGGAAAAAAAACTGTTCGACGCAATCAAAACCTAGTCTGCTTGGTAAAGCAAAATAAAGGAAATAAAGACAAAAGAATATTATAGGAAAGCATTGTTGTGACAACAAATCGGATATTTACTGATATCCACTTCATCGTAGAAAAAAAAAAGATAGATTTGAATTCAACAATCATTCAAGCTAACAATAATGAAAAGGTATCCATGGGAGAGTAGATGAATATATCAACTCTTTAAATAAAAATCTAATGACAACTTAATTATCTTATTCTAAAATGTTTACTGTTATCCAAAGGTAAATCATCTGATTGATAATTCATTGAAATTCGTTTATTTGATAAAACATAATTTCTATCTTAATCATAATTATTAGTATTCATATTATTTCTTACATCAAATTAAAAAAACAACCTATTTGTATTAATTAAGTTTTTGATAACACAATAAATTGAAATGTATGCTGATTTGCATGGTACAATCATGAAAAGATCTATTTTGAATTGAACTCTTAATACTTTTTAAAGAATATTTAATACGTAAGAACAAAAAAAAACTAACTATTTCAATAGGAATACAATCCGATAAATTACGATATAAAATTATTTATAATGGATTTTAAATTTTATTGATCATTTTAGAAAATACCAATAAGCATTTAGCTTAGAAGTATAAATTTCCTATTGAAGCTACATTGAAAATCTATTGATTTTTTTTATCAGAGATAGATCGAAATCACCGACAAAGTCAAGAATGCATAGAAATGCAATTGAACATCGAATATCAATCAATAATTCTTTAAGTTGATCTCATACTTTATCATCTAGTGCTTATGATATTACTGAAACAATACTATGTTAAGTAATGCTTTGGATAAGTATCACATTTTCAAGTCGGAATTTTCAAATTAAGTTCATTAAAATACAATTAACGATAAAGAAAATTTATCGACTACAGTTACAGAATAAAAAATAATGATGATTTAATATTCATGAAGGTATCGACAATGTGACGGTGACCTTGTTAAATGTAATTTTTTTTTTCTTCATAAAATAATCTACCATCAACATCAAAATCATGATGACCTATAGCTATAATGTTAACAAACCATGGTCTGATACAACATAAAATCGTAACAGATAATTCTACAAAAATTGCATTATGATAATTTACATATTATTGTAGATAAGCTGAATTAAAACGATTGTCTTGCGATTGTAATTCATTCGATCGATTGAACAAATATCGATCGAAAATATTTATTATGTTTAATTGTTACAAAAACAAATTAATTGTATGGTTTGATTTAGATAAATTGATACTGATAATTTTTAAATCTATCATAATCCTTGAAATTTTTAAGCTATATTCTCATAGATGCAGAAGTATTTAATTGTTGAGAAAAGTTTCTAACAAACTTTCCTTTTCATTTTTACATTAAAAATGTTTTCTACTCGACCAAATGTCATTTAAAAAAGATATATGTTCAAAAATAAATCAAATAAACTGATAACTTATGACATATTTTTCGCACTTATTTTAAAATTAAAAAAAAAAGTATCGTAAGCTTCTAATTAATTCGATTGTTTACTTGTGAGAAAACCGCATAAACTAATACCCGCCATCTAAACTTATATTGAGCTTGCAATGGTGCCTTGGTGAAACTAGAAAAAGCGTAGAAGCATTCATCCCCATGGACCTCGAGCGTTGAGTTATGATCATTTTACTTAATTTTTGATCCAACTTTAGATATATAGGACAAAAAATTAAACACCAAAATTTCGACCCGAAATTTTGCTCAAAGATAAATCGAATGACTCGAACAATACCTCAAAGTTTCCAGCAGTGGATCATTGATGGAAAAATTGTTCCTGTTTATGAACAAATGGTTCGCCCCACATAAAGTCACACATGCCAAGGAGCAATCGAAAAAATAATGCAAATATATATCTGTCACGTTTTCTTTACTATAAAGAAACACATAAGCCAAAAGAAATAGAACGCAAGAATATAAACATATATCTGCTAATCACTATTCGATAGAGTATTTCTCATTTTTTATTTCTGCTTATGAGAGTAGAAAAGGATTAATGGTTTCTACTAGCAATATTTACATTTCCATTAGAACGTCTCCTTAGGATGACAAAGTAATATGATCGATATCTCGTCAAGTCTTTTTGACTTCTGTATATGAGAAGGTAGAAGTAGATGAATGATTTCTCTCTAATGTCTGTTCGATTTACTCTAATGTGAATGGTGTGATATAAGTGATACTGTTTCTTAAAAAAACCGTTTCTGTTTGCACTGGAGTAATATCGTGCTTTGGGGAGGATATTGTCTAGTTCTCAAAATTTTAGCTTAAAAAACAAAAGGTGCCTTTGTCGAGATATTAAATTTCCATTAAAAAAAGTCGTTTGCCATAAATATGACCATCGACGAAAAGGTCAACTTATTTGTCTCGTGGGTTTAAGTTATTTTGCCATTTTTTCATTCTCTTTTTATTTGTATAAAGAACAGGTGCAAGTTTTTTATTACACGGTATCTAATTGCTAATTTTGATGAAGAAAAAATAAAATAAGAAAAGGCGCATAAATATAAATGAAACAACTACTCTAAATTAATCACCAAACTAATAACTGTAAAATGAACCTAATGTGTATTAAATGATGAACAATTTGATGTTCAAAAATATTCTCATCCAACAATTATATTATAGTGTGCAAGTGTCCATGATGTGTCATGCAATGCTAAGCTTTCGTTTATTTTACCATGTACAAGTGTACACTCTTGGAATACATAACTCGAAAAACAACTTGAAAAAATCTGTTGGATGCAACGTATTTAATTAAGATGAAAGTTATGAATAAGTGAGAATTTAATCGTATAAATTGCGATTTTTTTTAAAGAGCAAATGAAATTTTTTTTTGAACGAATAGCTCGAGTCAAACAGTCGAGTCGACTTCATCCAATTTTCGAGTTTGAGTCATCACTTGAACTCGCCCATCCCTAGGCATGACACATCAAATCGAGTTTACTTGAAAATTCAATATTTCGACAAGAAACATTTTATTCGAATGAAACTTGTCGACTATTCTATGGGTCACGAGACTCATTTATGAGAAACATTTCAACTTGAAATTTCGTTTCTCGACTTTTCAGTAAATATTCCAAGTTTAGTTTAAAATTCAGTAAAATGATGATAGCTAAACTACAAAGGTTCATCGGCACAAACCCTTTTAGAATTTTGCTATTCTCATCAAACTACTCTTATAAAACTAATATGAGCTTAAACGGCGGGTATCAGTTTGTGTGATTTTCTCGTTAGCAGAGATAAGATCGGTTTAATTCCAAAAATGAATCGATTCAATCTCTGTTACTTAGTCTCGTAATATAAAAACACATATCGTCATAGTTTAGTTATGTATAGTCACATTCTATTCATGATTTAAAGAAAACACTATTGAATAATGATTTTGAATTATTTACCGCATCCATTGAAGCACCATGTTTAAGTAAAATTTCCGCAATATTCCATTGATTTGTACAACAAGCAAATGCTAATGGTAATTCACCATAATAACAAGGTCGTCCTCTAAAACAAGAAACTAAAATTATGACATAAACTTTTAAACGTAAATAAAACTTACACTTTGAAAAAATTTCCACAAGCAGTTGCTGTTAATTGTTGTTCACGATAAGATAGATTTTTTTCATCACCCAAAAGCCAATCAACCATCGTTGCATTTCGTTTAATAATTGCAATATGTAGAACATTTTCACCATAATATTCCTAAAACAAAGAAAGAATTTGTTTTCTTCTTCAATACAATACAACAATGAAAACACTGTTTTGCTTTTTAAAAATTTACACTTTGATTATAGATTTGTGTTATTGTATGTGGAAAATTTGCAATCAAATAACGAGCCATATTAAGATGTGTTTCAGTTCCATATAAAAATAGCATATGTATTGGACATTCACCAACAGGACCTCTTGCATTGACGTTGTTAGGATCTTGTTTAACAAGACGTTCCATAGATGGTTGATCAGCTTTTCGTACAGCTTCCCATATAGTTCCACCTTTACGTGAGTTTTCCGTTTGTCGTTCAACAGCTGATCCTGTTGATGGTTCATCAATTGACTCTTTTTTTTTCCCAACACTAAATATCAAACGCGTCCATATACTATGAACATTAGCTGTAGATTCATTGTCACTACTCATTGTTTCTTTTTTGTCGACAACAAACGTTAATAACGATCGTTGTTTAAACTAGTTATATTATATATTTTACTATGGCTAGTGATGCGACTGTATGGTTAACGTAATGATTAATACGTAGAAAGCAATTTTGTCCTATTCGTTTTTTTTTCTTTCTATCTATACTTCTACTTTACCTACGAGATTGCTGATTGTGTATATCATTACAAATATCACCACGTTGATCAATGGACCGAAAATATATAACCTTGAAGGAAAAAATGTTTCAAATGACAAATAATATGAAGGACAATAATTAACGTTTACAAGTGTTTTTTAACGTTTGGTTATATGTTGAATTAAAATAGTGTAATATTTACTTGACAACAAGTTTAAATTGATGTTTTTGAATTCCTTCATATTAAAATATAAGAATTGAAAGGAAACTATATTCAATGATTTTCAAGTCATATTCTATTTCACTCGTAGAAAAATTTTTCAATGTTCTCATTATTATGTATATTTAATTATGATACTGAATGATTTATCGACTGAAAAATAAAACATAAGCCTTGCGAAAATTCATATACTCGCAGAATTTAAGTAAGAAAAAGAAATCATTGGTTACTTATCAATTTGAAAAACTGACAGAAAAAAAAACAAGCGATCAACAGGTAGCGTAAACAAAAAAAGCACTAGACTTTAACCTATGTCATTAAATCATTCTCACGTTACCTAAGCACATGCATCAATGATATAAACAGTAGCTGAAAATAGTATAAACTTTTTATCCTTCACAAGTAGAATATTAACGGTTTTATGCATCGCATAATCAACAAGTAATTGACGACGAAACACATAACTCATGAGAAGTAATCATGATAGAACATACAATGATTCGTTTTTATTGGTTTACTCATCATTGCAAAAAGCCAGCGAAAAAAACTAACAATGACTTCAACTGATCTAAACCATTATCTCGATGTATTGATTCGAGAATTTAAATATCTTACTACTAGAACTAAACAACAACAACAACAACTATTCTTTAAGAACACATTTGTATTTATCCAACAATACTAGTATCGATTATTTATTACCAGCTCTTTTCTTCGTAACAAATATCATTCATTGACAAACTTCATAAATGCATCGATTTCTTGCTATAAATAGAACAAAACTATGAATGTTTTTAAATGTCACTACAGTTAAAGAGTACTAATCGATCGTCTTATAGAATTGATTAACTTCGGTCATAGTTATCCGATTTTGTGATACATAAAACTATCCCCTATTGTCTTATAGATACAATCAATTCAAGAAAACTTCTCAATGACAAAAAAAAAGTCATTTATTAAAAATTTTCACATGTTTATTGGACGCATATACTCATTATGAAGAATATTTTAACAATGAAAATCATTCTAATACAAATAAACTCATGCGATTATTGAATCGTATTTTATGACGTATCACTTCAATGACAACTATTGAAAAGGTTTTCCTTATTGAGCATCAAACATTTTCTTACCTCGTACAATGGAAAAAGGCTTTCACTGTTTTTCTCTATACATGAAAAGACCAAATTTCATATCTGATTCTATTCATTGGATCTCGTTTCGAACAAACTATGGAGAATTTACTTGAAATTGCTCTGTTCCGTTGTGTAATATTATACGAGAAGATAATTCTTTCAGCACACAATAGGAAACGACGAAAAATTCTATATGTAGAACACTTTGAAAAGCATCAAACATGAAGGTAAATCAATCTCAAATAAATGCAATACTTGTAAGTGGACATTAATCAATAATTAATTATGTGCTGATATTATTCAATCAGGTGATATTCTGTAATAGTCTTGATAAGACGCTATCTAATTCAAAGACGATTTTTCCGAATATGGTTGTTAGTTTTCTTGTAGATACGATCAGTGAAACAGCTATTCTTGCTTAAATAAAAGGATCTTAATTAACACATGTATTTCTTCATTTAACATCAGGTCAATATGACTTATTAGTGTTGAATGTTTATATTCTTCTTGCTTATATGACACGTGAAAAAGATAATATTAAAACAATACATAATCCTAGTTGATTGCTAGCTACAATTATTGAATCAATAAAAATAAGATCCAATCAAAAATCTGAAAAGAGAATCCACATAGAATAGTTATTTGAAATTCTGAAAAGTAACAAACTTTTTTTTTACGTATATGTTGTTTCGCTAATTCGAATTTCCTTGACACGATTCAAACTATTTCTAAGGAAAAATAAAATGAAGCATCAAAAACAAACAAACAGCTGATGAATTTATTTAGTAATTTACACGAGCAATTTAATGACAACTTTGAATCTTACCACGGACCCGAAAATATTCATATAGTTGTTTTAGAACCGAATTTTCTTTTTTTGTTTCTGTTTAAATTACTGTTTAGTTAATGACTAACATTGAAAACTATGCCTCTTTCATCAAAGTCAGTCAGAATGAGTTAGCATAAAAAGCCAACTGAAATCATTTCTAATAAATTCGAAATATATACAACTCATGATCATAATGTACTTTCTACGCATGTGAAACGAAAATCAATGGCAAATTTTATTAGAAAACATATAAAATGAATGAACAAAATCTAATGTATTAGACTTTCTGTTGACTGAAAATGTAATTAAATTGATGCCATTATATGAAACAATGTATAGTCAAGCAATTGTTCATTTACATAAAATGTGTAAATCTCAAAGTAGTCAAACATATATTTTTCTTAATGATGAATGTAAATCAACATATTAAATGAAACCATTCATTAGAATTTCTACTTAACTTTTAAGTGCTAGAAACAATACTGCGTGCTACTTTCTCATCACTAGTAGCGATTTATCTTCAATTCGGTACCGTTCAATGATTTCTCAGTTCGATCTTAATATTATCAATTACAATAATTCGTAATTATATTTCATATAGAAGAGAATAACAAGAAAAATGCAAAAATTATCAATATTTATAATGCACAAATGCGTTAATATACATGATAACTCAATCTTGGATTTAATCCTAACATTTTTTTAGATAAAGTCTACTTAGGGCTGACCAAAAGTTCTGATGACATGAAATAAAAATATAAAAAGAAAGAGATATTCTTAGCTTTATTTTATTAAAAGTTCAAAATAGTCATCATTATTATTTATACAAAGTTCAGTCCTTTCTAACAGTTTGTGCAAGGTTTTTTTAAACTTTTTTTCGGGAATATCCTTTACTATCTTAGAAACGGTATTGTCTCGAAATTCGGAAAAACAAATCCGGAGGAAAAAATCTGAAAAAAATCGGGAAAAGATAAAATCGGGAAAAAGATTCAACAGTTTATTTAACAAAGAAACATGTACAATAAAGAAGAGAAATAATTTGATTTGAAGAGAAATGACGTGGGTATGGGTGTGGAGGAAAAGAACATCCACACCCACACCTCAGTGTTGTAGAAGTGAGATTGATGTGAAATATGAATAATAGAGAGGAACGACAGTGTATTTATACATGCGCGCTAAGTTAAGGGTACCCCCCCCGCCGCATGCTTGACTACGCCCGCGTCCCNGCTAAATCTTTTATTCTCTGTTTTATTTTCATCTTCATTTTTATCCTCGTTCGTGCATTTATTATAAAAGGAATATTATAGCTATTAAACTTTAAAAAAATTCAAGAGGTTTTCAAAGTTCTCTTCAGCAGATATTACTTCAACGAACCGAATTACCAAAGAAAAAAAGAAAAAAACGACTTCCAATAAAATAAACAATAAGTTACTGTATAAAATTTGATAAAGTCATTAAGTATTCGCACACATGTCTTTCTTTTTGTATGATTTTTTATATAGCGTTTAACATTTTTTTATTTAAACCAGCAACTTTCAGGCCGTATTTTTAGGAATTTTTTTTAAAGTTTAATAGCTATAATATTCCTTTTATAATAAATGCACGAACGAGGATAAAAATGAAGATGAAAATAAAACAGAGAATAAAAGATTTAGCTGAGGATGACGACTAATTCTTCTGAGCTATGATAATCTGTAGCTTCTCAAAAGAGACACTTTTGAAAAAAAGCTAACAGTTACTTAATGAATTCCAATAGTTACTTAATGATTTTCTATACCCATTTTATGATTTCTTGTAGGTAACTAATCATTCTACAACTACTTCAAGTTTTGCTTTGATTATTAAGACATCCCACGTTTACTTTAAGTTGTTGTACGTATCTGAAGTTTGAATAACGATTAAAAAGCTCCACAGTCATTTTAACATACTACAGCGGTTAAAAACCTTGTGGATGATTATAAAAACCATTGCTATTTATAAACTAATAGCCATTTAAACAATATAAAATATTTCTTTCATCATTTATAGCTATTATAACCTTTTCATGGCGATAAATATGATTTCTTAAATATTGAAAAGCTTTATACTAATGATTATTTGACTAGCTAATAGATCTCTAAGATGCTTGCATACTTCTTTTGTCTGTGGCTCACAACTTGATATTGTGCTCTCTTTTTTTTCTCGCTACTATGTATAGATGAAATACATCCCATAATCTGAGAAAGAATCTACATCTGAAGGGCTCATATTATAATAAAGAAGAATAAATGAAATATTTTGGAAAACCAATAACCAAGTAGCAAACAAAATTATAGATATTCGAATTCTTTATTACAAATCAAATACGGATTCCAATTACCAATACATGAATTTTTATTTCATAAAACGCTTCACTGATTTAGATTAAAGAAATCATTATTTTTCTACAAACGAAATAGATATTGAAACTATTAATATTAAGATTTTTTTTAACGAACCTCTTGCTCTAATTAAACTATTAAAAAATAATTCAAATCAGGAATATTTTTGAAACCCAATCGAAATTCTAATTGTCAATACTGAGGTTTTTTATTTGAATCTTTTTTAGAAACCTAATGATGAAACTTAACCATCAAAACAAAGTCAAAACATAAATATTTGAATTTTTTCATTCAACCATCTCCCTGCTCAAATTATATCATTAAAAAAGCATATTATGAATATTCGAGTATTTTTGGGAACCCAATAGAGATTGAAATAATGAATATCAAATTTTTTTTTTTGAAATGTTTTTAAAACCGTATGATGAAACTTAATCATTAAAAATGCAGCCAAATGATAAATATTTGATTCGTTTTTTACAAATAATAACAGAGATTTATATTAAGATGGTGTATAAGTATACGTAGTTTTAGATGAAATGTATATCATGTTAATCAATGAAGCAGAAGTTATGTATATGTTCAACATTCATAAAATAATATTGAAAAAAAAAGAAAAGTATTAACAGTGTTTAGTTATATTATATAGTATAATTTATATGAAATAAAAATGGAGAAAATACACTAAACTTCAAGGTTATTTATCTCCCCGTCCCCTATCATCACTTCGTCTAGTCAAACCTTCGATAGTCAGATATTATCTCAACGTACTCTCTCAAACGATTGAACTGCCGGCGTCAAACATTTCTCAAAAAATTTGTTAGTACTACCTGGAGATAGCCATCGAAACATTACTAAGAGTATCCCCAGATACCTAGCGAAAAAATTTCATGCAAAAATCACGATTATTTTGAACTCTAGATAAACTTGCTCGATTTGTTTGCTAGCAAATCGCTGTTGTCACAAATAATTCGATAAAAATCGGTTTTAATTCGATAAACACTTGAGGAGATAATCCCTTTTTGAATATTATAATCGATTCCCTAATTTATACTCAAATTTATATTTTGAAGTCGATTATAACTTTCAAAATCGATTAAAAATTAAATTACACAATTTTGTTGAGAGATTCACAATCGGTTATAATTGGTTATGTTCTACTGAGGGTGTGGATGTGGGTGTGGATATTGTTCTCGTCTTCAACCAACACCCACACTCACACCTTACACCCAGATTCAGACCCAGACCCAGACCCACACCCACATCCTCCATTTTTATTAATTTTAATTGAATTTTTCTGCTCAGTTCTCTCAAAAAAACAGCTATTGACGTACGTTTTTGTTAGCGTCAGTGAATATACACTAACGCTAAGCTAGTATATGATTATGACATGACGGCATTTGTTGAGTGACCACTTGTGTGATCAGCGCGTGATCGATGTGTGTACCGTGTACACTATATACATGTTGTTCCACTCACACACTTATTCTTTCTATTCTCGTCATCTTGGTCATCCTTTGTTTTCATTATTCGTTCTGGTCGTACTTCTTGTTGCGTGTAGTTGTACTGTTATTGTTTGCATCACAATACACGTGTTTACTATATACCTATATATATTCATCCATTCGGCTGCATATTCATTCATGTATGTATGCTAATATATATATATACATAGTATAGCTTAGCTCTATAGTGTCATCCCCATACATAGAGCTAACAACTTCAATGATAATTCGAAAAATTGAGTTGTTATAGTTAGGAAGAATGAAAGTTCGTCATCGCTCTAATCAAGAGCTGCCTAACTCGACTTCAAATTTAAACAAAGCCCCAAATTCAAAAAATAAATTTCAAAATAAATGATACAAAAATTAAGCAAGTATTTTTCTCTAGCAAAAGCTAAAAAGAATTTATGTCAATCATGCATTATAATTCAAAAAAGCACTGTCCTATAACTGTGACAGAAAAACAAACGATAAATTCAATCTGGACTGCAATTTCTGTGACGATAAAAATGTTAGAAGCGAGGATAGTGTAGATGGAGATACACTTTATCCTACTCCTTCATATCATATAATTGTCTTGTGGCGATAAATGATAGAAGGTATGTTAGTGTGGATGGAGATATACTTTATTCCATTCCTTCATATCATACAATCGTGTCGTTTACATATGAAGTACACGCTTATATACACGGATAAAATAAGAGATGACGAAAAGAAAGAAGATGAGGCCAAGGAGAGAGCAGATATAGAAGAACAGTAGAGTAAGGAGAACAGCGTAAGAATAGACAGGTGAGGACAATATATATAATATACGAGTGAATGATGATACAAAACGAGAAGCACATTACGACAGAAAGAGAATAAGGCTCAATCGTGCATAGATAAACTTAAGAGTAACGCGATTGTGAACACTATGTATCATTGATTGTATAGCATCATATTGAGAAAGAAAAGATATCACATAAGATAATATGCTCATTGGCACATAAACTTTTCATTTTAATTATCTCGAAAGGAAGGAAGCTCCAAATTCTATTAAATTTGTCTTTTTTGGACGATATTCGCTCGAGAACGGGACATGGTGCGATAGATTTCGAAGAAAATGGTAGTATTTCGTTCTCGATACCTGTACTCCGCGTTTAAACAAGTATTTTTTTTATTTATTGTTCTCGAAATCATTGCAGTAGAAAATGACAACTTTTTATGCGTACGTAAAGAAAGTAAGAAAGAACTAGATGGCATCTCGACAAAGCCGAAAATACGAGATAATATGCGAAGCACGAATATCGACTATGTCAAATAATCAAGTTTTTGAAGAAAACGAAAAATCGATTAGAGACTTAAAGTCGGATTAATGATGTTTCTCTTGGAATTGTTTCTGTTCCACAGAAAGCAGAGGTTTCTATCGATCGTTATAACTGGAAAAGTTGTATTTCCATTGATTAGCTGATTGAACTTTGATAGTAGCTGGAAAGTATCTATTCTGAGATTTATAACTGCGATAGTTCTGTAAATACCTGTCAAATTCTTCTAAAGAACATTGTCAATTTATCATTTAATTATCGGTCTGATTCATTATCTGTCATCAATTGTACTTACAGCTATTTCATATATGAATAACGAGAGTCGTGCCTAACTTTAGTTTTAATTATCTCGAAGCTTGAAAAAAATTTAAGTCCTCAAAAATCTGTTTTTTTTTGGACGCTATTTATGTGAACGAGACATCATAACAAAATTGAAACAAGAAGTTTTCGGTTCAATCCCAATGTTTTCATCTCACGCTTGAACAAAGATTTTCTGAGTTTCGGTTCTCAAGATCACTGTGACACAAAATCTGAAAAAATTTGCTTACCGTCTAGCAAGATATAACTAAAGAAACTAGATGGTATGTAGACTTTGTCGAGAATACGAGATAAGGTGCGAATTACGAATATCGAATAAGTGAAACAGTCGATTTTTCGAGAAAAAAACGATAAATCGATTATAGACTCAAAATTGAACCATGTTTCTCTTGAAGTTGTTTTTGCTTCATAGAGAGGAGAGCTTTCTGTCGATTGTTGTAAATGGAAAATGTGCATTTCCTTCAATCAACTGGTCGAAATCTAGCACAGATCGACAAGTAGTTATTTAGAATTCATCATCGCGCGAAATCTATAAAAGCCGGTCCACCGGCTTTTAAAGAGCATCATCGATTGATCGTGTAATTATCGATATGATTCATTATCCTTCATCAGCTGTAATTACAGCTGTTTCATACATGAGAAGAGTGAATGGCGCCTTACTTCTTATGGTTTAATTATCTTGAAGCTTGAAAACAATCAAAGTCTTCAAAAATTTGTCTTTTGTGGAAGCTATTTATATGCGACCGGGACAACATAACAAAAAATGAAAAAAAGGAGGTTTCGGTTAGATCACGATACTTTCATCTAACGCTTGAAAGAAGATTTTCTGAGTTTCAGTTCTCAAGATCACTGCGACATGAAACGTCAACTTTAGATGCGTATGTCTAATAAGAAATAAATAAACATACTAGATGGTATTCGATACTCTCTCGAATACGAAATGCGGTGCGAAGCACGAATTCTAAATTCTCAAAAACTCGAACAATCAGAAAAGACGAACAATCGTTCGGACGATGTATTAGTGAACACATAGTAAATAAGAGCACTTTACATCAGTTGAGTCAGTTTTTTAAATCAGCTGATGGAATTTAAAATAATTGAGAAGACGCCATTAGAAAACACTTCATCGAGAGAACTCTATCAAAGCATATCAACTTATTTTTAATGCGGTGCGAAGCACAGCATTTATGTAGTCGTGCGCGAGTTTACTTTTTAAGGTGCGAAGCACTTTATAGTACTGCATCGCGAGTTTTCTTTATATCTTTCTTTCTTTCTTTCTTTCTTTACTAATGCGGTGCGAAGCACTGCATTTATGTAGTTGTGCGCGAGTTTACTTTTTTAATGCGATGCGAAACACAGCATTTATGTAGTCCGTCGCGAGTTTTTTTAATGCGGTGCGAAGCACAGCATTCCTGTAGTCGTTCGCGAGTTTTTAATGCGATGCGAAGCAGAAGCATTTATGTAGTTCGTCGCGAGTTTTTTTTTTTTTTTTATTATTTTTTACTTACTTGACGTACGCATCACAAGTCGTCATTTTGTGTTACGATGATCTCGAGAACCATAAATGATAGAAAATTCATTGAAACTGCAGATGAAAGTATCAAGATCGAACTTGCGATATATTTATTCTAATTTTTAATCGACCGTGACGTTCGGCTACAAAAAACGTTCCAAAATGACAATTGTGAAAGGAAACTATCGTTTTTCGATCTTCGAGATAATTAAAATGACGTCATCAACATATGTTAATTCACATTGCATTCAATTTAATGAATCATAGAGATAATGAAATACTGACAGAGCCATCTAACATAATAAATGCATTTGTTATTTAAAAAATTGACTCGATTGCTTCGGTGAAGGCCTTAAAGTTACACAGGGTTCAATGGAGACTAGAATTAAATAGGTTAAAAATTTCTTTTGATTTTTAGAATTTTTACATTATGTTATACACGTTTAATTGAAACTTATGTTACTGTTTCATCTTTTTATGGATTGTTTGTTTATTTTTAGATTGTATTTGGGATAAGCATAATTGAACAATAAAAATAAAATATTGAATTAAATTCTTGTTTAAAAGAAGGTCGCCAAGTTTTTGACTTTCTGTAGCTATATCTTCACTAAGCAGTGTCGAAGAATTATCTGGAAGCAAATTTAATTTTTCTTATTACCTCATCAAGTTAGGAGGTGAAACGTAATTCTCGTAAAGAAGAATAAGTCATATTTAGCTCTTTTATGTGCTAATTTTTTCTTATTACCTCATCAAGTTAGGAGGTAAAACGTGATTATCAAAAAGAAGAATAAGCAATATTTAGCTCTTTTTTATTTGCTTAATCTAAAAGTAAAAGTGTAACGATTATTAGCTGGAAATATTTACTTACACATATTTGAATTAAACATGGTTCGAAAAAAATCAGCTGCATCGAAAGCGAAATCAAGAAGAGAATCTTATAAACGACGACAAGAAGTTCATTCAAAGATTAGTCGTTCGTGGAGAATATTGATTGTAACTGTAAAAGCGTTCAAAAAATTTTTAAGTTTGAGACGTAGTATTAGAAATATTTCATTTGCACATTCGTTTGCTCAAAAATCGTTGAGTGCATCAGAAAATGATTTAATTGATTTAAACTATATTAATTATAGAAATAGCAAAGATGTGAGAGATACTCTACGTAAAAAAATTCAAATACATAAAGAAATTGATGATCAACATGTAATCAAAGATATTGTTAAAAAAGTTGTGTCAAGAGTTTGTCGTCTAGACAGCGAACGTAAAAGACAATTGAAAAACAGACAGTGTCGAAAACAAATAGGTAATAATTTTAGTAATGAAAATTCTACCTTAACAACAAGTAGACAACGCAAATGGTGGAGAAAAAATTGTTCTCTGAATGGGATACTACGTCGAAAATAATCTGAACGTTTAAGAAAATTTTATCAACAGAAATATAAAACTAATATTCCATTTCGTGATAAAGAAAAGATTCGTATAAATTCGCATGTTTCAATAAAATATCATACAAATTCAAATGTTCGTGAAAAGATTAAATCACAATCGAAGATTAATTTGTTAAATAAATACTATAGTAATTCGGATTTTCGAAATAAACTTAAAAGTCAATCAAAGAATAATAATTTACATAGATATCATAATAATTTAGATTTTCGAAATAAACTTAAAACACAATCAAAGATTACTATGCTAAATAAATATCATAATGATTCAGATTTTCGGAACAAACTGATAACACAATCAAAGATTACTATTTTAAATAAATATCATAATAATTCAAGTTTTCGAAATGAATATAAAGCACGCATGAAAACTGAAGTTTTAAAAAGATATTACACTAATAATTCGATACGATTGAAAATGATTCAAGATGCATTAAATTGGTATAGTATTAATAATACATTGACGAGAAAAAAGTCAAGACAACTTTATAATCAACGTAGACGTATCTTAAAAAAGTATAGTATCATTGAAAGTCATAAATGCACATTAAAACACAACCACTTATATATAGGTAAGTTGAAAGAGTTTCGAAACATTATTGAAGAAGGACCTGATTATATTTGTATTTCATGCGGAATAACATTTTTTCGTAATCAAGTAATACCATTTATGAAAGACAAGTATGTAAAACAAAATATGTCGTTTGAAATGAGTGAATATATTCCATCTTACTTTATTGATGCATCTTCATCAGAACACAGATGGATTTGTAGATTATGTTCATATAAAATAAAAAAACAACAATTGCCAAGTCGAGCATTATTGAATAAATTAGAAGTTTGTCAAATTCCACCTGAATTAACAAATTTAAATAATTTGGAAAAACATTTAATTTCTTTACGATTACCATTTATGAAAATTGTAAATTTAACATCAGGAAAAGTATCAAGTAGATTAGCACAAAAAGGTACTAAAGGACCACTTCATTGTGTACCATCAGATGTGCAAGATACTGTAACCACATTGCCACGTCCAGTTGATAAATCTATGATGGTTCGATTGCAATTGAAACGACGAATAAAATATAAAGCAGTGTGGGAAGAACAATTAATAAATCCAAATGACGTACGAGATGCATTATTAATTTTAAGAAAGATGCATCCAGGATACAAAAATATAAAGATAAATGAAATTGATGAAAGTTATCTTACTTCAGATCAGAACAATAATTGTGAAAATAATACTAATTCAGTGGTTGAAATAATGGATATTGATATTATTGAAACAGAAAATTCAATTGAAGAAAAAGTAACATCTGATGAAAATCATTTGAAGTCATTAGCATTAGGCGATATTGATAATAATAATAATAATAGTGATGAAGAAATAGATGAAGATAATAATGATATCCGTACTAAATATAATATTGGTACAGATTCATGTACTCAACCAAGTGATTATAACGATTTTCTTGTTTTTGATAAAGAACCATGTATTATAGCACCGGCAGAAAAAAATAAATTGAGTTCATTGTTAACAGATAAAACCATTGAAGCATTAGCTTTTCCTCATTTATTTCCAGACGGGAAAGGATCATTTGATGAAGATCGTGAATCAAATCTAAAATGGAAAGAATATTGTAAAGCACGTTTATTTTCATCAGATTCTCGGTTTGCTGCCGACTCAAGCTATATCTTTTATCTACNACAATCGATTTTTCGTTTTTTACGAAACATCGTTTTATTTCCCGAACTCGAGATTCGTGCTTCGCACCGCATTTCGTATTCGAGTCGAATCTCGAATACCATCTAGTTTTCTTTCTTTTTTCCTTACTTGACGTACGCATCACATCTTCTCATTTTCTGACGCGATGATCTCGAGAACTATAAATGCTAAAACAGTCGTTGAAACGCGAGATCACAGTACCGAGTTCGAACTGATAATATCTTTAGAGTTTTTCTCCAAAGCCTGTTTAATTTCCTCGAAAATAGATTTCCAAAATGACAAATGTTTTTCAGGACTTTGCATTTTTTCATTTTGAGATAATTAAAACGAAAACTAAGAGAAAAGTTAAGCGCCATTATATTTCTTCATATGTTAAACAGCTGTACTCACAGATGATTATAGATAATGAATCATGTAAAGAATTAAACAATCAATTGAAATTGTCTTTCACAAAAGCGTTAATAGACTTTCATAGAGTTCTCGTAGTGATGAATTTTATTATAAGGCTTTTCAATAGTGTGATGACTTTATCAGCTGACTTTTCAAAAAAGCACTTTTTCGAATTCGAATAATGCAAAGAAGTGTCTATGTTCGGTAGTGTGCACACAATTCAACTAGAAATGACGATTGCTATTAGCTCGACAATTGAATTTTTGGTTTTCTACGAAATACCGGTTTTTCGACAATTCGAGAGATTCTTGCTTCACACAGGATTTCTTATTCAAAAACATCTCGACGTACGTATCATATCTCGTCATTTTGTGAGGCATTGATCTCGAGAACGAAAGTTTAGAAAATAATCATTGAAACGCAATGTGGAAATGTCGATTTCGAAGTAATTATATATTTTTTTCCATTCTTTGATTAAATATATGATTCGATCAAAGTAGTCGTTCCAAAATAACGAATTTAAAAGGAATTCGCCGTTTTCAAGCTTCCAGATAATTAAAATGACATCATCAGTACATGCGAGCCACTGAACTATTTACTCACAGCTGATTACAGATAATGAATCATAAATATAATTAAACATTCAATAGCTAAAATTCACCGAGCCCTCTATGAGAATACATATATATTTGTTATTTAAAAAAATTGACTTCTGAACTTTTATAGAGGTTATCTAGTCACGTAGTATTCAATGGATACCATATTTAATTAGATGAAAAAGTTCTTTTTTATTTTTTTTCTCTCCATATTTGTAACTCCTATATAGACATTTAACCTATTATTATGTCATTCATATATTATTATCGCGTACTATAAGTTTTAGATTCTATAATTATTTAGAGAGAATTCGATTTAATTTTTCTTTAAAACATTTGTAATGTTTATATACACATGTTTTATCAAATAATATGTTGTTCATATTCTAATGTTGTTTACCTTTATTCTAGTTTGCTTCATCTTTTAATATGAATTCAAAAAATATTTCGTTTGATTGTTGTTTAATATGTGCAATTATAATAGACGCATTTTTATGCAATTGTGAATAAAACTTATTTTACTTCATACTATACAATTTATATCAGAATATTTCAAAATGATATATCAATATTAGTAAAATTTATTTTAAATTGTCTCATCCTTTTATTTAGATAAAAAAAAACAATGCCTTTTGATACTTCTTTAATATATGCTATTCTGATATTGACATTTTTTTATTGAAAAGTATGCGATTGATATTTTAATATTTTGAAATTTATTTTAGATAGCTTCATTTTATAATTTATATTCAAGAAATTTTTGTTTTATTTTTTTTATATATACTATTACGATATATACATGTTTCATGGAATAATATGTTATTAATACCGTAATCATTGTTCAATTTATTTTATATTATCGTATCTTTTTATTTAGATATAAAACACTTCATTTCAGTTCTTTTTAAAAAATACAATTGCAACATAAAGCAATTTAACCTCATATTATATTATTGCTATTATATTAATTTTTAGATTTGTTTTATATTGTTATATAAATATGTTGCATCGAATCATATGTTATTCATACACCAATATTCTTAAGATTTATTTTAGATTGTCTCATCCTTTTAGATAAAAAAATAAAGCCTTTTGATACTTCTTTAATATGTGCTATTCTGATATTGACATTTTTTTATTGAAAGGTATGCCATTGACATTTTAATATTTTGAAATTTATTTTAGAACGCTTCATTTTATAATTTGCATTCAAGAAATTTTTGTTTTATTTTTTTTTTATATATACTATTATGATATATACATGTTTCATGGAATAATATGTTATTAATATCGTAATCATTGTTCAATTTATTTTATATTATCATATCTTTTTATTTAGATATAAAACACTTCATTTTAGTTCTTTTTAAAAAATACAATTGCAACATAAAGTATTTTAACCTCATATTACATTATTGCTATTATATTAATTTTTAGATTTGTTTTATATTGTGATATAAACATATTCCATCGAATAATATGTTACTGATATAATAATACGTTTTATATTCATTTTAGATTGTTCCCGACTTTCATTGACATTCGGAAAAATTTCCGTAACTCTTTTTTTGCTCCTGTGATATATATATGTTTCATCGAATAATATGTTATTGATATACCAATATTAGTAAAATTTATTTTAAATTGTCTCATCCTTTTATTTAGATAAAAAAAAACAATGCCTTTTGATACTTCTTTAAAATGTGTTATTCTGATATTGACATTTGTTCATTGAAAGGTATGTCATTGATATTTTAGTATTTTTAAATTTATTTTAGATAGCTTCAATTTTTAACTTATATTCAAAAAATTTTTCTTTAATTTTTTAAAATGTACTATTATGATATATACATGTTTCATAGAATAATATGTTATTAATATCGTAATCATTGTTCAATTTATTTTAGATTATCGTATCTTTTTCTTTAGATAGAAAACACTTCGTTTTAATTCTTTTAATGAATATAATTGCAGCATAAAGCAACTTCACCTCATACTATATTATTGCTATTATTTTAATTTTACATTTGTTTTATATTGTTATACAAACATTTTTTATCAAATATTATGTTCTTGATATTCGAATTTTTTGAAATTTATTTTAGATTGACTCTCTTTTAATTTAAATTTTTTATGTGTTATTATGATTTACATATGTTCGTGCAAATGTGATGAAATCTTATTTTATCTGATAGTATATTGTTGATCTTATTATTTGTTTTTTTACGTATTTTAGATTGTGTAATTAATCAACGACGCAAATTTTGGTGTAATTCTTTTTCATATGCGTAGTTTTTACATACTGTCATTTTAGATCTTATAATGTTATTGTTGTTGATATCTTTTTTTTTTACAAATTCTAGATTGTATTGTGTTTAAGCTTAATTTAACAATAAAAAACGAAATATTAAATTAAAATCTTGTTTAAAAGAAAGTCACCAAGTTTTCGACTTTCTAAAGTTTCTTACCTAGTATGAACTATATCTTCACTAAGTAATATAGAAGATTTAGTTTGAAGGAAACTTTATTTGTATTATCTCATTAAGTTAAGAGATAATCTCTATTTCTCACTAAGGAGAATAAGCCGTATTTAGCTAATTTACGTGCTTAATCTTAACGAGAAAGTGTAAGCAACTTTACTTTTACATATTTTCCCGTATGTGATTGAATCATATATGGTTCGCAAAAAGTCAATATCGTCAAAAGTTAAGACGCGAAAAGAAGCGTACAAACGACGAGAAAAAGTTCGTTTAGATATTAATCGTTCATGGAGAATATTAATTCTAACTGTAAAAGCTTTCAGAAAATTTTTAAGTTTTAAACACACCAATAAAGATGTTCCATGTGTGCGAAAGACATTAAATATATCAAAAGATGATTTAATTCATTCAAGCTGCGTCAATTATAGACAAAACACACATGTACCTATTACATGTTATAATTCATTACAAATAAACGCACATAGTGATGATCAAAAAATTGTCAAAGATATTGTTAACAAAATTGTATCACGAGTTTGTCGTCGAGATAACGAAAGAAAAAGGCAGTTAAAAAACAGAAAGGAAAAAATTAAATCAAGAAATAATGTTCATAATGAAATATCTACCTCAAAACTTAGTAGGCAAAGCTATTGGTTGAAGAAAAAAACTTCTCATAATGCTTCATTTCGTGTAAATGAATATGAACGTTTAAAAAAATGTTATCACAATAAATATCAGAACAATATTGATTTTCGTAGCAAAGAAAAAACTCGAAGTAATTTACATATTTTAACGAAATATCATGCTGCTTCAAATGTCCGTGAAAAAATTAAATCACATTCAAAGAAAGATAATTTCCAAAAATATCATAATGATAAAACTTTTCGTGAAAAAATTAAAGCACAATCAAAGGATAATAGTTTTTATAAATATCATAATAATACAACATTTCGTAATAAAATCAAAACAAGATCGAAGATTCATATTTTGAATAAATATCATAATAATTCAGAATTTCGTAATGAATATAAAGCACGTTCAAAAAAACAAGTTTCGAGGAAGTATAAATTTGATTCAATGATACGATTGAAAACAATTGAACGTGCAATGAATTGGTATCATAAAAATAATACATTGACGAGACAAAATTCAAGACGACTTTATAATCAACGTAGACGTATTTTAAAAAAATATGCTGTTGTTCAAAGTCGTAAGTGTATAATAAAACATAAAAATTTATACATGAATACTTTGAACAGATTTCGACAAATAACTCGAGAAGGACCTGATTATGTTTGTATATCATGTCAATTAACACTTTTTCGTAACCAAGTGATACCATTCGTTGAAGAGAAATATATAAAACAAAACATGTCATATGAAATAATAAAACATATGCAATCTTACTTTAAGTGTTCATCGTCAACAGAACAAACGTGGATTTGTAAATCATGTTCAGACAAAATAAAGAAACAACAAATGCCTAGTCGATCATTGTTGAATAAATTGGAAGTGTGTGACATTCCATCTGAATTAAAAAAATTAAATAATCTTGAAAAACATTTAATTGCTTTACGATTACCTTTTATGAAAATTGTAAATTTAACATCGGGCAAACTATCAAGTAGATTGGCACAAAAAGGTACTAAAGGACCACTTCATTGTGTACCATCAGATGTAGAAGATACTGTAACTACATTGCCTCGTCCAGTTGATAAATCGATGATGGTTCGATTACAATTGAAACGTCGACTTAAGTATAAAGCTGTGTGGGAAGAACAATTAATAAATCCACATGACGTCACAGATGCTCTATTCGTTTTAACTAAGATGCATCCAGGATATAAAAGTATAAAGATAAATGATATTCATGAAAATTATCTTACTTCTGATCAAGAAAAAGATTATGAAAATAATAGTGAGTCAGTAATTGAATCAATGGATGTTGACACCAATGAAGAAGAAAATGTCATTGAAGAAACAGAAGTATCAAACGAAAATCATCTAAAAAGATTAGCTTTGGGTGATATTAATAATACTATTGACAGTGATGAAGAAATATATGAGGATGATAAAGACATTCGTACTAAATATAATATTGGTACAGATTCATGTACTCAACCATGTGATTTTAACGATTTTCTGCTGTTTGATAAAGAACCATGCGTAGTAGCACCAGCTGAAAAAAATAAATTAAGTTCATTATTAACAGATAAAACAATTGAAGCATTAGCCTTTCCTCATTTATTTCCAGATGGTCAAGGCTCATATGACGAAGATCGTCAAACAATTCTTAGATGGAAAGAATNACAAATGTTTCATTTTCACAAATGCTTAATCGTATTCGAAAAATTAAAAAAAAAGAAGATATGAGTAAAGAAGATCGTGATATGCTTGAAAAATGCTATCAACGTTTTTTAAACAAAGAATATCATCCAGAAGCATTACATCTTTTTGCTAGAAATGCTCAGGTTGATATACATAACGAGGAGATGGTTAAAAAAATTTGTACCAATATTCGAACATTTTATGAAGTTGATAAGAATGATAAAGAAATAAATCAAAATGAATCTAAACATACGAAAAGAATAAATAAACCACTACAACTTGCTAAACATGCTAAAGTAATGATAACCAAAAATATTTGTGTCAATGATGGTTTAGCTAATGGTGTGACAGGTCATATTGTAGAATTTGTAGAAAATAATAATGGAAACATTTCTCATATAATAATCAGATGTGATTCACCTAAAGTTGGACGTCTTCATCGAGTTACTTGTCCACATTGTCATGGACAAGACACAATATGTGTCATACGAGAAAGTAACACTATTGATCAATTAGACTATAATTCACAATCAAAAAAAGGAACAAAACAATTTCCTTTACGTCTAAGCTGGGCAATGACTATACACAAAGCTCAAGGAATTACTGTTGATCAAGTTGTTATTAGTACGAAAGATTTATTCGGAAGTGGAATGGGATACACAGCATTATCACGTGTTCGTAATTTAGAAGGATTGTTTCTTATTGATTTACACGTCAACAAATTCTACTGTAACGAAAATGTTGACAAAGTTCTTTCTCAAATGAAAATAATGAGAAAAAAACGATTAATATATCAACAATCTCCACAATTTTTAAATATATTGTTTCACAACATTGAAGGATTAAAAAATAATTTTCAGGCGTTTTCTAATTACCATTTATTACATAAAACAGATTTGATTTGTCTAGCAGAAACATGGTTGAAAGATGATAATCGATTGGATCATCTTCAAATAATTGGTTATAATTTTATTCATAAAACACGAGCATGTTCATTTGTATCAAACCATTCACTTCATTCACAAAAAGGTGGTGGTGTTGCTATATATTTTCGGGAAACTATTCCTATAAAAAAAAATGATTCATATGCACATGAAAATCTTGAATGTATTACTGTTGAAATAGGAAAAAATAAAATAGTTATTATTGTATGTTATCGATCACCACAACAGGATAAAAAAGAATTTATTGTAAATTTAATTCAATATTTAAAAAAAATTAACATTGATAAAAATATTCTTCTTATTGGCGATTTTAATGAAGATAGTCTTGAAAATAAATCAAAACCTATTGAAACAAATTTGCAAAATTTAGGTTTTGTAAATATATTTAAAGATATGTCTACGACAAATAATTTAACAAGCCTTGATTGTATTTATTCTAATTTTATATTAGATCAAGTTCAATATCGAGATGTAACAGGAATATTTTATAGTTTTCATGATGCATTAGTTTGTTCTATTGATATAGAAAATATAGATAAAGAATCGAACAAAGAGATTGAGTTCAATAACGATGAAAAGATGGATACAGATACGTCTTTACATAGTTCATTGTCATTCCTGGAAATTTCTAAAAAAACAAATAAAAGAAAAAAAAATACAACAGTGAAATCAAATCATATGTTTAAAAAAGTAAAAGTTGCATCAACTGTCAACATTCATAATAATGTTTTAAAAGAAAAACAAAGATTATTTCTTCGTAATTATCCTAATATAAAAAAAGGAAATTGTTTAGAAATAAAAAGACACCCATTTACTTTTAATGATCAACTTTCTATTATAGGTTTAAAAAAAATTAATATAATAGCAGATGGTAATTGTTTCTTTCGTGCAATTTCACATCAACTTTATAGACACGAAAATAGTCATTTAAATATCAGATCTGAAACAATAAACTATTTAATTCAAAATATGAACGATTTTACACCATTTATTGATGAAATGTATTCAACGATAGAAAATTACATTCAACAAATGAGTAAAGATGGAACATATGCCGACCATCTTGCACTTTCATCTACAGCCGTTATCATCAATAAAAATATAATTATTCATGAACTCGAAAAAAAACCTCTACTTATTCCTGGTTCTGATTTTCTTGAAGATCAATTACATCTCTTTTATGATCCAAATATTCCACATTACGATAGTGTTGTTTGTATTGATGGCAGTCCAGCCTTTCTTTCGTCTGAACATATATTATTTACTTAATTATTGTATCTTCTTTCTTATATTGTTCTTTTCTGTTTTTTTTCTATTTTTTTTCTAACTATATGCGTACTTAAATTCTATTGGGTTCATCTATGTGTTATTGTTTTCTGCTTATTTGTTTATTTATTTTTTTAAATGTATACTTTTATTTAACTTTTGAACATCTTTCATTTTATTTGTTATAAAACAAATTTCGTAATGTCATCTATCATGTCACGAATAATTTTCTATTCAATCAACAACTAATCAATTATTTTATGAGGCATATAATACTAACAACATATGTAAAATTATTTAACATTCAATCATTTGTTTTACATTACTATTTCATTAATAAATTATCTCAATACTTTTCATACTATAATGGATGGTAACAATGTTGTATTGATAATATTTAATGATTTTCACTTACACCGAAATTATATTTAAATACTAATTCTATAAATTTGCATAGGTCCACGAAAAATTTATTTTATCCCGGTTTACTTTTTTCTATATTATATGTGAGCTTTTACTCCTTCTATTCCCTTAGCTCCTTTAACTCCTTTAGCTCCATTAGCTCCCTTAGCTTCCTTAGCTTCCTTAGCTCCCTTAGCTCCTTTAGCTCCCTTAGCTCCTTTAGCTCCCTTAGCTCCTTTAGCTTCCTTAGCTTCCTTAGCTTCTTTAGCTTCCTTAGCTCCCTTAGCTCCCTGAGCTCCTTTAACTCCTTTAGCTCCCTTAGCTTCCTTAGCTCCTTTAGCTCCTTTAGCTCCCTTAACTCCTTTAGCTTCCTTAGTTCCTTTAGCTCCCTTAGCTCCCTTAACTCCTTTAGCTCCCTTAGCTCCTTTAGCTACCTTAACTCCTTTAGCTACCTTAGCTCCTTTAGCTTCCTTAGCTCCTTTAGCTCCCTTAGCTCCCTTAACTCCTTTAACTCCTTTAGCTCCTTTAGCTCCCTTAGCTCCTTTAGCTCCCTTAACTCCTTTAGCTCCTTTAGCAGCGTTTACTTCTTGTATCTTATGTGTATCCTTAGTTTTGAACAGAAATTTAACAATATTTAACACTATAAATTTTGTTAACAAAATTTTTGTTGATTTCTTTGAAAACTGTAGTGAAGATACTTTAATACTATTTTGTCCAAGGGGGAAAAAGCGGATCCTCGGATCCTTGGATCCGCTTTTCCCCCCTTGATTTTGTCTGCTACTGAAAATCATTTCAAACAAACTTTTCTATTTGACCTGTGATGAAAGGAATTTCTTTGAACCTCTGATACTGACTATGAGTATTGTGCAGAGCCTTTGCTTTTATTACTGTATTTAGAAGAGCAATTTACGCTTAAATTGATCTATTTTATTTTTGCTTATCTAACGACTACTAAAGTAAATCATGATGTATTTCCAACTAAATTGGAACGAATAGAAAATATTGTAATGGTAAAAATGGTTCTACGAATATAATCGGTATGATTTTCTTATTTTTGTTTCATCTTCTGAATTGTAAACGCTCCAAAATTTCGTCTGAAAAAAAATTAGATTAAGGGCTTGTTCCAAAGCCAAAATATTTTATTGCATCACTCAAACACTATTCTACTATTTGTAACACTAATGAATTATGTAAAACGTAGTAAAGGTAGCTAAGGGAGTTAAAGGA
>CAJNSZ010000021.1:404381-425096 GCA_905329745.1 Rotaria sp. Silwood2
TCAATACAAGAAAAAACATGCTCAATTTGATTTGCATGTGTTTTATCCTCATTGGTTATCATGTCACGTCACTAAACTCAACAATGCTAAAGCTCATATTCAATTCACATAAAAAAGAAATATAAAATTTATGAGCGACATATCTAACAAATGACATTCCAACACTATGATGATGCTAGATTTTTAATACACGTTGTTGTATATAAGAAGTTTATTTGTGAAATTAAATGGGCTCTCTTCATATAAAACAGCGGGAATTTTTAGCAGATGTTAGTCAAAGGGTTGAATACACCAACAGGCAACATGATATAACTGGAAAAATATATGATCAATGAACTAGTTGAAGAAAGAAACAAAGAAAACAGTAACCAAAGAATCGACGAGAAAACACTGAGAAAAATACTTCGACAGAATAAAGAGAAATGAAAGAGATAAATATAGTTAACATCATATATGTAATACCTACAACAATTTTCTCTTATGACACGTCTCTAGTAGTAAGTGCCATAATAGATGGATCTAGGATTATGATAATGAGGGCGATCACGTGATCAGGACACGTGGTTGAAGTTTATTAGAGATTGTATTAGCTTCTTTTTGAGAATTTTTCTGATGAGAAATATTGAAAAAGAAAAAGTGTTCTTGGAAAGCAAAGACGATCGTTCGGTATTCCTATAGCAGGTGTTCCACCGTAAATGTATGGTAACATTAGAGCTAGTGTTCCCCACTATGAAAAAATGTTCCACCTTCTTATATTATCATATAAGAAGGTGGAACATTTTTTCATAGTAGGTAACACTAGCTATAATGTTACCATACATTTACGGTGGAACATCTGCTATAGGAATACCCGATTGTTCTCAACATCTCTTGATTTAAAATCGACCGCTGTTTCAATAATCAACATCTACGAATGTAATCCAAAATTTACTTTTGTTTCTATTTGCTAATTGTATTAAATATCAATTTTTGAAGAATGAATATTCAGAGACTATACTTATCTTTGTCATGATTTCATTTGATCGACCAAACAGACTCTTTATTACTAAAGGCGAATGATAATTCTATTAAGTCAATAAATCGAATTTCTTTCAACATGTCTTTGTATAATGTAAAAGAAATTAATGATTTCTCTTTTTGTTACTAGTTTTGCCTTGAATAAAAGAGCTTCTTATGTTTATGTAATGTATAGAATTTTGAATGAAAATATCTAAAAAGAAATTTATATCAATATAAAACGAAAAAAAATCACTTTCTTCTTATAGAATTCAATATTTTATAGTATTTTTCTTGATTTTATCGTAGCTAAATTACAATTTGAAAAAATGAATGTTGACACGTTACTTGTTTCGATTTAAACAAAATTTATCAATTATTTTAACACGTCATAAAATGAAAAATTATGTGTCATCATCAACAATGTTGTAAAAGTTTCACTTTTTGTCACTTCTCAATGACATATTCTATAGTGTTTTAATCATATTAGAGGATTGCTCTAATATTTAGTTTAGTTATAAAATTAAAGAGTTTCATCCTTTGAATTAATCAATGCAAATACGAAACCATTAATCATTTTTTTTCGCATATTGCATTCTTTCATTTATTGATTGCATGCATTACCTTTAATATAGTCATTCCGGTAGGAAAATGTCACTTTTCTAGTAAGTATGATGTCATATAAGATATTTCAAGCATGCTAACTTTCTCTTTTTCATTAAGCATTAGCTAGTCAAGCACATATGCTTTCTTATAGAAAAATACTCTTTTTTTTTTCTTTTTTCATATTCTTGATTAATTCCGAGATTGTTTCATGTAATACAAAAATAGATAATGGTAAATATTTTCTTTTCCACAAATGAAATAGTTTTAATCAAATTTATAACATTTAAGATTTTGTTCAAAATATGAAAAAAAAACATGGAAATTGGATTAATAAAATTTTAGATTGATTAATTATCAATAGAAATAAAACAAAAATAAAAAAAAAAAAAAGAAGGAAACTGATTTATATTCATGAATGACTAAGAATTGCAGATTTGTTTTACTTGCACTTATTCAATGTCATTTTTTTTATCGACTTCGTACAGATAAAAGACAGAAAGAGAATCTAGTCGACTCGCATTCCAAATTTATTTTTCTTATCAGACAATCGAAAATGTCAGAACTCTATTGATCATTCTTAGGATAATTTAGTTGGGATACAATAAAAATTATATAGAATCATTGTATGTGGATGGTTTTCCTTTTTTATTATTTTTTTTCTTGCTGCACTTTTCTTCAACTTGTTCGCGGAAACTGAAACATTCTTCAGTTAGAGAAAGACTTGTTGTTGTCAATGTCATGATGTAATTATGAATAAAATGAACGTTTGTAACGCAAAGGAATGACAATTGAACACTGATTTCTTTTTATTGCAACGAAATACTAAGAAAAACTATCGCCTATATTTTATTCGTTATTTGCATTATAAAAGAAGAAAAAAAAAAGAAACGTGCGAAAACTCTCGGTGGATGTGTTTGCTTTTTTCATTTGCTTTTATTCTTCTACACTGATTCATTGATAATGAATTAATAGAAAGATAATAATGAACTAATTCTAACAACAATGCGTGTCTTTTGTCGGCTGATGCATCATCTTTCTAATAGAATTTTATTTATGTTTATATATACATTTGTAGGAGTATGTGTGCGTGCCAACGCTTTTTTGCTTATTCCTTTTTGCACAATCCTTCGTTCTCTCTCTCTGTCTCTCTCTCTCTCCCTCTCTATTTCTAACATTCAGTCCTTCTTCTTTACCATCTTGAAATAAGACGACAAAAAAGACGACTATCATAATATTTCTTTTTTTAAAATTGTTCTTGTAAAATGCTCATTCTATGTTCGTTTCTTGATTATGACTTTCGATAAGATATCAGTAATATATTTATTTGAATATTCATTGATGAAAATAATGTATAATAATCATCTCTCAGCTGGATATCATTTCTTACCTTGATTTCATTGAATATAATTTTTGTACATAGATCTAATGGTAAACTCATTCAGAAGTCTTTTCTTCTTAGGTATTTGTCAGCTTCTCTATAATGTATATCTATCATTCATCGATTCGATTATATCACTAAGATAGTTGCATGTGAGACGAATTATAAGATACTTATGTTTCTTTTTCTTTTTCTTACTTCGAATGTTGCTTAGAAGTTGTTAATAGAAAAAATAAGTATCTACATCGAATTTGACTATTACTATTCTACAATTAAATAATTGTAATTTAGTTCTCGATGACTATCATTTTTATTCTCTAGGGTAAATTTTAAATTTCACATAGTCTTTAACAACAGATAGAAAATAAGAGAATTTTTAGAGACGAAATACATGTAACTTGTGATTAAGTATAAGCTTCTTGTTTTTTAATTATTTACAAGACTTTTTTTTTTTTCTTGAGCATGAAGTATTTACATTCTTAGTTATGAAATATTCTTTAGTGGATTCAATTTTTTCTGAAGGTTTATTTATCTATTCGAACTAGCCGAAATTTTGTAATTATACCCGGAGGCTCGTGTCATCTTTTTTTTTTTTAGTTGTCCGTTTATCTTTCTCTTTTTTTTTTCTTGTGCATGCTCTTGTCTTTCTCAATACTACAAAAAAAACTTGCTTTCTAAGTATCTACGGCTTTTGTGATAAAGTGATGGAACAAAGCATTTCCGTAGTACGGAAACGAAACAAACTCGTCTTGATATAAGTTTCAAAGAAGAAGAAAAAAAGAAGACATCAGATGCCATTGAGAGACTACAACGATTTCATGATTTTTTCTTATTAAATAAATATGCCAAACGACTTATAATAGAGTTGTTAATTTTTTTATTCTTTAGATGCTTATTTAGTGCATGAAATATATTCAATTTAATTTAGTTTATAAATGTATTAATAAACTACTAAAAGTGATAACCAAATAAATGAGTATACTGTTAGCCGGTGGTCGATCGGCAACGGCCCGCCGCTTTTCCCAAGCCAATATTAATGCAACAAATTGCCAAATACAATGGCCATCATCAGGTACGATGCGCCATGAAAGTATATCGATTATGGGTCGACGTCGTGCACTTGATTTATATGGTACAAAAGATGTACTCTTTACACATGAACAAATGAAACGAGCCAAACGATCAATTGGCAGTGCAGGAGGCATTACTATATCTGGGTAGGTAAGCATTTGTGAATTTCATGTGTTTGGTTTTTTTTTTCAGAAATAAGATTATGTATTTTAGTGATCAGAAACATGAGTTGATGTATTTAAGCCTATTTAATAGCAATAGTACATGGTGTCTGTACCCTCGGGTGATAAATAATGAGATTAGATTAGATAATTGATATATCAAACAAGGTCGTGTAAATAAAAAGAATAAGAATTTGTTGATGTTGGAGATACTGAAAATCAAGTTACTAAGGAAAAAATTCACAAGAATAGTCAACAGATAAACTGTTGTTCTTAGAATGTCAATATGACTGATTAATTTCATTATAATCAAATGAAAACTACAAAATATAACTACTTATCTGCGTAATATCCAGGGGAATCGAAACCATATTGCTTTTTTATTTCTTTTTCTTTAATGAAAAAAGAAAGAAACTATTTTGATACAAGTAGAATATGAATTTGATTAAACTCCTGCGAAAATAAGAACGGATGTAAAAATTAAGATTATTGTTTTTTTATTTTGTACATATATTTTTTATTTTTTATTTTTTTTGCAAGCAAACAGTTTTTCGACAAAACTACGGCTTAAAACTCATTAAACAGAACCTGATTAGCAGATTACTAATTGGTTATCAGGTGTTATTTATATCCCACTTAAATTTTAATACAAAATTTTAATTGTATGAATCGTCTAGAATTTGAAGTTTAAACTATTGCCATCAATTATATAGCTTCTAATCGTGTTGCTAACAATAAAACAAAAACAGAGAATTCTAATTTTAACAATGACTTTAAATATCCATTTTGTGAAACCTGATAACAACAATATTGCCATGAACTTCCAGTACTTACTGGAAAAGTATTTGTTACCATTAGACACAACTCAAATCCTTAAAAAATGATTTATCTCTTGAACGCACTATTAACATGAGATTACTATGTGTAAGAACATCTACGAGTAAAACTACATATTTACCTAAGGCCATGTCATTCTGCTTGATTTTTTATGTCATCTATGTTGTCTTATAGTGATAGTAGTTGAACATTTATCACAACATTTTTAATTGTTCGATTCTTATAGGTTAAAAAAAAATTGTTTTTCCATACGTCAGAAAGTTCGCCATGTGGCAGGATAGGATTATTGCATCAATTAATTGAGAGATTATTCTTCTTTTCAATTTTGAAAGAAAATTATTCTTTATATGTCCGTACTTGACGGAGATTGATAATTACGTATGCTAAAATGATCGTACAGGATCGGAAATAATATTATTCCAGCGGGGATAACGCTATAGTTTTAAATAGCACCAACAATACATCTTATAGAAAATTAAAGCGTGTCGAAAATGGATTTTATCAATACTAATTAGTAAGGATTATGGAAACTTTTTCAGAGTTGTATTTAGGAAATTCCTGAATTTTACACCATGTCGGCATATACAAATTCTTCTCATGAGCCAGTTCAAACAAATCTCATCTAAAATGATGATTATTACAAAGTAATTGAGATTTCGTCTGAAACCATGGAAACAAATAGCCAAAAATGGAGTTACGAAAATACTATCAAAGATGGAACATACTTGTTATCACGAAGAAACTGAAAAAAAAAACATTTCCGATGCCTTGACAAAAATAGAAAAAAAGCATTAAGTTATGAGAAATTTTTTAATGTTCTTAAGTGTTTTGTCTCGGTACTGTAAAGAATGGTCATGGTTGCCATACTAATTACTGATTATATTCATCAAACCTTTAAAAAAATAAATAGTACTTTGTGATATTCAACATTTTAAATGAGATGTAGTTTGAACGGCCTCAGAGAGAAAAATTTTTATATGTCGACATAGCGTAAAATTCAGAACTTTTCTGAATTCGCCTCTGAAAAGTTGTCATATTCCTTACTATTTAGTATTGATAAAACTCATTTTTTTTTCGACACGCTTTTATTTTGTATAATATTTGTTGACGGTATTATTTGAACTATAGCGTTATCCCCGCTGGAATAATGTTGTTTCCGACCCTACAGAAGAAAAAAAAATAAGAGCCTTATGTAAAGTTTTTCTTGTAATCTTAAAAGGCTTATTCAATCTTTTATGACGAAGGAAAAAGTTTGTTATTCTACAACAGCTTCTCCTATAGTATGCCATAATTAACCTTCATATAAACGAAACTGATGGAACTTTTGAACGGGTTAAGATCAATGTTAATGTCATACAGAATAAATTAAACTAGTGATGTTGCTGACTAAATTGGTACTATCAAAGGAAATATGTTCTGAAATGATTAAAATAAACTAGAAAATCAATTAAAATAATATTTTTTTCTCGCAGATTATAATCATACAATAATCAGTTATCATAAAATTACAATTGATTGTCGTGTGATTATAATCTGTAAAACTAAATCGGATTTTAATTTAGTTTTGGGATGCAGAATGATCGAATCTATTATTTTGATTATTGTAATAAGATTTTGAAATTTTAATTGATTTCAATTGAAAAATAATCTCACTAGAAAGATAAAAATACAAAAAAAAAAAAAAAGATTGTTTTCAATAGACTTATATTAGGAATCAGCATCTAATTCAAGATATGTCATTTGTTATTTTTTCTTGGTCAACATGAATATATTAGAAAAATTTCTTTCAGTTTATCAACTATCACATATTTATCAATACTACAATAAAGTTACAATGTTTGCTTGAATATATTATTATATACTTGGATGATTATGCAAGATATTCATTTGATAATATATTGAATCATGTGATAGAAAATAGCAGAGTTCAAAAATTTTAATTTTCAAAAATTTCATAATCGAAATCTTCATTGTTTCTTTTTCATAATAATATGATTGCAGAAAAAAGAATGGATTCTGTACAATAGATAATTTCTCTTGTTGTTCGATGCTATAATATAGAAATAAAGATTATATAGAAATCATTTTGTGCAATTATAGTCTTGATTTTGGTTTATCTATGTTTCTTGTTATGTATACAGAGATTTATTTGTAAATAAGATATAGTTTGACCGGAAGCAATTCTGTTTCTCTTCATCAAATTCAACATTCATTAGGAATTACACTTCACAAGAATGCTTTATATAGTTTGAAGTCGTTTCTCTAGAGAAAACAAAATTAAAGCGTAAAATGTGTGGAATTAACAGCAAGATAATTGTAAAAAACACAATAGTATAACATGAAAAGAATTGTTTTGATAAAATATTCTAAAAAAATTATCTATTCTTATTCAATTATATATTCAATAGATAAAAATTTTTTTGTTCATCTTTTAATAGAAATTTTCCATCATGTTGAATGTAATACAATATTACAACCAGGCACATCATACCTGATATTAGATTGCATGACAAATAATTAAATTAATATTTGCTTTGATAATAGAATAAAAAGCATTTTTGTTGAGTTTCAAGTAGAAAGAAAATATCAATTTTATTAATTAACTTTAGTCATACAATCAAATATTTATCCAGATTAAGTTCCATTTTCTTTCTGTCATTTACAATTAACTAGTCAAAATCAATTCGATACGAATTGAAAACATTGATTTTGTTATGAATTTTTTTTTTTACTATGTAGACTAAAATAGATTTGTATTGACATGACATATTGAAAGAAGTTTGAATAGAATTTATGGAAATAATATCGAATGAAAATATTGTTGACTGTATTTATTATTTGACCATTTGAAAGAAGTTAATTTCATAGCTACAGTAAATTCTTTATATAGCTAACGTAGGTAAAAATACCGTTTTTCACATTTATATTTATTATTATTATTTAGCTAATAGACATGCTAAAATTCAAGTGCGTAATTTACTTCTTATAAAGTCAATGAAGTCAATAATAAATTTACTAAGCAATTTAGAAGTGCTAGAAAATTGTAACGGCTAAGTTATCACGTCTAATATTGAAAAAAGACAAACAATTTTTGATATAGGTTACATTGCCAAATACTATGAGTTGAAAGAGTACACCATAGATATTTAAATTGCATAACATTATCAAAGTAAATCTATTCTAGTTCAATAACATCATAAAAACAAGTTTTCTTGTTTTTTTTTTTTTAATTTGCGTTATTTTTATCGAAAAACGGAGAGGAGAAGTAGCATTCATAGAATATATGAAGAACTTAATGTGCATGAATTATACTGTTTAAGAGAATAGATACATAAAAACAACGACATAGTCTAAAGAATAAATTGCCTATCGTGTCCATAAAAATTCAAAACAACTTGTCTGTCAAACATCTACATCATGTAATCATAGAAGATATAGTTCCGGAAAGAAAAAAAAGATGGTTGACTACTATGAATAAATGCTAGAAGCAAAAAAATATTGTAAGCAAAATAACAGAAATTTTCAACAATTATTTTTTGCATGAAATAAAGACTATAAAAAATAGCATATGTCATTTTTTTTTGCTCTAATCAAATTAGGACAACTTTTTCTTTAGAAAAAAATGCAATTAGAAAACCATAGAAAATGGCATATGACACGTTTTTTAATAACAAAATTAACATTCAATTCATTAAGAAAAAAAAAAAAAAAGAAATAAAATAGACACTTAAAAAAAATGAAGAGTAAAGCTTTGTGAGACTTCTTCTTCTAAATTGAAATTCGGAGAAAATTCATTCAAAATATATTAGATTTTCTTTTATTGTCATAAATGATGTAAAAAATTTCAATAGGGACAATTGTTTATTTATTTTGGAAAGAATAGTTTACAATTTGAACAAGAAAATAAACCAAATATGATAATTTTTCATTTTTTATAATGAGAATAAAATAAATCCATGGGGATTCAAATACATTTTTTTACCACCTATTTTATGCTAGTTAAGTGAGAAATAATCAAGATTCAGAGCATTTCTTGGTAATATCTATAGTGAAGACTATTCAAGTAATTGTAATATTTTAAATTCATATTTTACTTATTGATAAGGAGACCAGTAGACTAGAATAATATTTCAAGGACTTTTCTTTTCATTGAGACTTGGTCGAGATATGAACGTTTCAAAATACAAGTTTTTCGTACATCTATAACTTCATGAAAATACTATGTTTTGAATCAATCATATTTCGATCCAATTTAAATCATAAAAAAAATTCTTTTATGATCCCTCACTAACCGGTAAAATATTGTATTAAATTCAATGGTTTTCATCAGATATTCAGCGAACGCTGTAAATCTTGGCTATTACAAATGAAAGTCAACAATTTTTTTTTTATCAAGGCTATATATTGACCATTTCCCACCTAACACTATCATGCAAAACAAGATATAAAAAAAACGACTTTTCCAAAAAAGTCGTTGGATACCCATAGATTTGCTCAATAATGATTTTAAATTATTGCAAATTCTGACGTCAAAAACACTTTTTGTCTTATTATTTTTTGATAATGAAACTGTTCCTATTTTATATATTAATTTTAAAGCTTTGCATCAGATTTATTCTTTAAGTTTATAAAATAGAAAAAAGAACAAACAATTTTATAGATATAATATAATAAGATAAATGAAAAATTTGAATATATTTTGTTAAAGTTTTTGAACTATCAACATTCATTTCACATCACCCTTTGGATTAAATCATTAAACTCAATATAATGTATTAAAGAATACAGATCATTATACGGAAATGAAATTGATTATAAAGACATTTACGTTATAGTTATAAAACTCTCAGAATATTGATTTCTTTACGAGATCAATAGAAATCAATCATTACCGTTAGGAAAGAAAAGAAGAAGAAGAACGATCATAAACGACGTCAAAAGTGTGAGATTATATTGCTCTTAACGCAAAAAACACTCTTATTAGAGTTAATATTACAGTTGCTACTGTTTCAATATAGAATATTTTTATGATGTGTTATAGCTACTTGATGTTGTTCTTTTTTTTTTTTTTTATCTGATTTTATGAGTATATTGTCTCGAGTTGATTGATGATGAAATAGATGAAAGAAACAAAAACAAAACAACAATAGACGATAATCTTTTGTGACAACTTGATAGATCTGATTTTCGAAGATGCATGACAAGATTGTCGTCAAACTTTACTATTATTTTAGTTAAACCTTACCATATATTCTAAAGAATGCAAAATCATACGAAAATAATAATTCATGTCAAAATCAATTTTAAATCTTTTCGACAACTTTTAATTTTATCATTATCTAATTATCAGAACTAAAAATATATTTTTCAATTAAAAACAACAACTTGTTAGTACATATTTTAAGATATTACTGAACTGTCAACATATTTTTTGTTACAGTTCGGGAAAGTATTTCTTGTGTTCGTTTTAATAAAATACCATTAAAAACAATCTATTGCCAGAAGGCAAGAAACATCATAAGGTTTTCTTTGAGAGAAAAAAAATAAGACAAACAGAAGAAAAAAAAAAAACCTGCTATTTTTCAAACTTGATATTTTATTCCAAAAAAAAAAAGTTTTCTTGTTTTATAAGACTTGATTATAGAGAAAGTTTTCTTTTTTTTTTTTTTGACTATGATTCATCACATGAAATATTGTAATTTAGTTTCAACTATAATGAAAATTTCTCATTGTTTTCTTATAAGCTTTATCTTAAGATTAAATCAACGCTTAGAAGTATTTCTCCAACGCACATATTAATGCAAGAAAAATAAAGAAGAGTATTATCTTCTCATTCAAATAATTAGCTCTATTTTTAGGTGTACGTGATGATAATGTTTTTTTTGTATTCTAAATAAATTTTTAATTTTTTTTTAACACCTATAGTTTTCTTTTTTTTAAAAAATAATGAGATGAAAACCTTCTATAATAATTGAAAATTCTTCGTCTAAAACAAATTGTTGAACAAAATCATTATAAACTATCTTATTTAGTTTAATGGCGATGCTTAAGAGTTTTATTTTTGACCGATATGATTAAAAATATTCCGAATGTTAACGTGGTTTTTTCATATTCTATATATATATATTAGATTGATTAAAAGGTTCGCGGTCACTTGCAAACATGACCGCGAACTTTTTGCTCAACCTAATATATATAGAACAAAAAAAAATGCTATCAGTCTTTAGTGCATACAGTACGAAGCAGGAAATTGTCAATTGATTGCAGCCTTATATATGAACAAAATAGAGATTTATCTGAGAAATTTTCTTTTTTTTGGATTGATTTAATCAACAATTAAGATTGTAACTATTGCTTATAAATTTATAAATAAAAAGAAATTTTAATTTCTTATTTTTATTCGAACCTAACTTCTCCATATGGTAAATATTGTTTAGTAGATTTAATAAATTGATTATTGTTCAAGAAGAAAATAATTTCTATAAATAGATTCAATGAAAAATTCGATTATTTCTCTGATTTGACATGCAGTCTTCTGAATCGAATATATCTTGATATGTTGACTTATTCATGTTAAATCGTCCATAACAATTAAAAATTATGATTGTATTTTATTTTTATTGATGAGTGAATGTTTTATTTTTTATTTTGATATTAAATAATCGAATATATAAAAATTTGCTTTTTTATTATCAAATGAACATTGAGTTAATAAAAAAAAAGACATTTTTGTTTTTGATGTCTCTTGAGTATTTTAGTATTTACCCCAAGGACACTTCGAAAATCATCAATGTCACACTTGAGACCAATAAGATAAAACAGAAAATTTTTTACTTGTTACTTATATGATTTTATATCGTGTATCAATCGATTGTCTTTTTTATTTTCTTAATTGTTCTATAAAAGAACGACAATAACACACGAAAGGGACAACAAATCAAGCCCACACACAAACATGCATATACCAAAAGAAAAAAAGTTCTCATTTCTTATTTTTTTTTCTGTATATACTGTAAAATTGATCATCTTTCTCGTTCTTCGTCGATTTTGTATGTCTATGTAAAAGACTTAGTCCGGTTCTTTCGTCTAAGTTCTGGTGTTCAGGCATGTCTGTTGGGGAATCACATCAATAGAACGAGAAAAGAAAAGGGCGGGCTTGTTCCGTTGTGTGTTTCTAACATCGTGGCACACAAAAAAAGAAGCAGAAAGAACAGACGAAGAAAAAAAATAGAGATCGTTGAACGTGTTCTTCTTTTTCTCATCAGCCGGCTCGAGCGCAAAGCAGTGCGTTTGTCAACAGCATTTTATCTTCTTGTCTGTGTCTCTTTTTTTTTTTTCTTCTTACTGTGCACACTGCTCCCTGGTCTTATATTTCAAGACGCATGTTTCTCTAAACGAGAAAAGATATAGTAGTTAGATAATCTTGTGAAGATTTAAAAGCCAAAGTCATGGGTGATTTCAATAATGTATCTGCTATGATCAGGGCTTTGAAAGAAGGCGGTAATTTGGCAGCATTAACTGGCGGTGATCCACATAATCTTCATTCGGGACGAACTGGAGCATGGAAAGCAAAAATAAAATATTATGCTAAACAAATTAACTCATCTAGTCAACGTTCATTATTTATATTTTCAAAAAATAATTGGATACGAAAACGAGCTAATGCTGTTATTGAATGGAAGTAAGTTTTTTTAAACTAATAAATTCAATTAGAATCAAAGAAAATATTCTTTTTCATATTTATTTTAGTCCTTTTGAATATATGGTGCTATTAACAATTATAGCTAATTGTATTGTTTTAGCACTTGAAGAACATTTGCCACGTGATGATAAAACAACATTAGCTAGATCATTAGTTAATATATTATTATTATTATTATTATTATTATTAATTTTTGCTTTTTTTTATTTGTTAGGAAAAAACTGAAATTTATTTTATTGGAATTTTTTGTTTTGAAGCTGCACTTAAAATAATTGCTCTTGGTTTCGTATTACATGAACGTTCATATCTTCGAAGTCTTTGGAATGTTATGGATTTTATTGTTGTTGTTACAGGGTAAATAACACAAACAAAAATATATAATTGTTCTTTTTGATTGTTTTATTATTATTTTTTTTTCTTTCATTTGTTTTTAGTTTAGCAACGATTAGTATTAAAAAAGATAGTTCATTCGATTTACGTACATTACGTGCAGTACGTGTACTTCGGCCGCTGAAACTTGTCTCAGGCATTCCAAGTTTGTTTCGTTTGCAAAAAACTAAAAATAAAAATCTACATAAGATTTCTATAGGTCTTCAAGTGGTGCTTAAATCTATATTAAAAGCAATGGCTCCATTGTTTCAAATAGCTCTTCTCGTTCTTTTTGCTATTATTATCTTTGCTATTATTGGCCTTGAATTATATTCAGGCGTTTTTCATACAACTTGTTTTTATGCAAATCGAACAGGTTAGAATTTAAGATTAATTCAAATCCTTTTCTTCTTATTTTTCATAATCATATAGTTAAAAAAGACAAAAAAAAAAATGAATAAGATTAATAAAAAATTGAATTGAGCATTATATTGACAGAAAAAAAAAACAACCTCTTTCACATATTCATAATAATTAATAAGTTATTATTTTAGTCTCTAGAGATTTCAGTTATTATCTTTCTTATATATGTATATATCTATGTAAAATTATTTCGTTTTTTAGCCGCTGACAATGATAGTGATGAATGTGAGTTAAAAATTTTCTTTTTTTGGCAGTTTAAATGTTTTATATTATTTATTTTTGAACTTTTAGTAATGTATAAAGGTGATGATCATATGGCAACAACATGTGGAATACCTGGAGGTAAATTATTGGAGTTGAAAAGAAAAAAAGAAAAATGATTTTCGAGAATATTTATTTTTAATTAGAACCGATATGGGGTTGGTTAAATCTAAAACATGGTGTATTTACATGTAATATACCACATGAGTCACTTGTTTGTCGAGAATATTGGGTAGGACCTAATAAAGGCATAACTAGTTTTGATAATATTGGTTTTGCTATGTTAACTGTTTTTCAATGTATAACTATGGAAGGTTGGACACAAATATTATATTGGGTATGAAGAGAAAATTATTTGAATATAAGAATACGTTTGCTTTTTTTTTTCTGTTGGAAGACAAATGATGCTGTGGGGACTTTATTTAATTGGCTCTATTTTGTACCATTAATTATTCTTGGTTCATTTTTTATGCTTAATCTTGTCCTTGGTGTTTTGAGCGGGTAAAAATTCTAGAAGCTTTTTGGAGTTTTTTTTTTTTCTATTGTACAAAATCTTTTTTGATTAAATAGAGAATTTGCGAAAGAAAGAGAACGTGTAGAAAATCGTCGAGCTTTTTTAAAAATTCGTCGTCAACAACAAATTGAACGTGAATATAATAATTATATCGAATGGATTAATCGAGCTGGTAAAAAAAAAACATCATTTTATCTTTTTTATAATAAAAATAAATCAATGGTTCCTTTGTTTTTCTTTTGCATAGAGGATGTCATTTTAAATGAAGAACGAACTACTGAACAAGAAAGACGTGCTATTCATGAAGGTAAATTTATTTAAGAAAAAAAAGCATAAAGAAGAATATTTGTCGTTCATAAAATTATTTAGCTCGAAAATATGCACAATTAAAAAAAACTCGACATAATCGAGCAGGAAAACAGCATAGTGTAGATGACGATGAAGAAGATATTGGTATGTATTATTATCAATGAAGACTTTATTTAATTTTAATTTTCTAGACAATGCGTTTAATCGTGGTCGTGGTACAGACATTGAACGACCCGATCGACCACGAACTTTCATGCGTCGATGGCATATTCAACAACGTGTGATTAAGTAAAAAAACCTAGAAGAAAAAAAAAGAGAGAAAATAATGTATTACATTTATTATTATATCTAGAAGTAAAATTCGTATATTAGTTAAAACTCAAGCATTTTATTGGACTGTTATTGTATTGGTATTTTTGAATACTGTTTGTGTTGCTATTGAACATGATCGACAAAAACAATTTCTTACGGATTTTTTATGTATGAGAACATTATTTGAACAAAAAAAAAATGAATCTTACAATGTTCCATTTTTTCTATATAGATATTGCTGAATTCATATTTCTTGGTTTATTCGTTTTTGAAATGCTTTTTAAAATGTATGGTCTTGGAGTTAATCGATATTTTGCATCATCATTTAATATATTTGATTTTGTCGTATGTTTTTATTATTATTATTATTATTATTTAAGTAATTATTTGTTTTTTCTTTCAAGGTTATTTTTGGTTCAATATTTGAAGTTATTTGGACACATTTTAATCCTGAAGAATCTTTTGGTGTTTCAGTTCTTCGATCTTTACGTCTTTTAAGAATATTTAAAGTGACTAGGTTAGTATGATAAAAAAAAATCGAATAAGTTTAGTATAATTATGAATAATATTCTCTTTTAATTATAGATTTCTCATAAAAGAAAAAAAAAATTAGAACTTGTAACTATTTTTAGCTAAGTATCTTGAACACTATCATACCCTACAGATACTACTCGGGTATTTGAGTATGGTTATAAGTGGAATCAGTCTATTTCGAAACGATTTGCGAATCAATCTGTTTCTAATATTTTCTTGGAATTTATTCAATCAGACATGAATAAATAATTTCTTTTGAGATTTTAAGTCATCTTGTTCATGTCTATTTACAATATCTCTTATGTTTTCTATAAAAAAAAAGAAACTAGATGAATATGTTAGTGAACTAAATACTAAGACAAGAAAAACCTTCTTTGATATAATATACTGTTTTATTCTCAAGAAGATCTCATTAGAAAGTTTCCGATTGTATCTTTTAATAGTAACAAAAGCTAACAGTCATCTTAATGGTTTCTACCGGAAATGATTCAAAGAATTTTCTTAATGCACAATAACTGACTGATGTTTCTCTTAGAAAATAGATTCACAAAAATAATGAAATCAATATTTATTCGTAATCATACTAATAATTCTTTATTAATTATATAAAATATTTTTAAATTTCTTATTTATATCAAGAATTGCTCTATTTTTTGTTTTTGTTTAGGCATTGGGCATCTTTACGAAATTTAGTTGTATCACTTTTAAGTAGTATGCGATCTATTGTCAGTTTACTATTTCTTCTCTTCTTATTCATTCTTATATTCGCATTATTGGGCATGCAATTATTTGGTGGCGAGTATGTTAATCTGTTTTTTTTTCTCATTTGTTAGAAGTTTAGAATTAATTTTGTGTTTATTTCTTTCTTTTTTTTTACATTATCATCCAATAGATTTAGTTTTGAAGATGGAACTCCATTACAAAATTTTAATAAATTTGCTACAGCACTAATAACTGTCTTTCAAGTAAAAGATCAAGGCTTTTTATTTTGGGCTAAAGAATTTTCTTTTTTTCTTTTGTTTTACGTCTCAGATTTTAACTGGTGAAGATTGGAATGAAATTATGTATAATGGAATTATATCCCAAGAAAATGAAAATGGTATGGGAATGATCTATTCACTTTATTTTATAATTCTTGTCTTATTTGGCAATTGTAAGTTATATCTAAATATATTTTTATTTTTTATTTATATTGACATTAAAATTATTAGATACATTATTAAATGTCTTTTTGGCTATTGCTGTTGACAATTTAGCTAATGCACATGAATTAACTAAAGATGAAGAAGAGGAACAAGCAGCCGAAGAAGAAGTAAATTACGATTAAATAGTTGTTTTTTATTATTATTTTTAAACAGCTTTAAATATATATATATATCTATCTATCTATATATGAAACTATTTAGAAACGTGAACGTGAAACTAAAGATGTTGAATCTATGTTTAAGTTAGGTTCAGTACCAACAGATACAGTGGCAACGACAACTACAACAACAACACCAAATATGAAAACAAAAAAACCAGAACAAGATACAATGATTCCTAGAAATAATCTTCAACAAACGTATGTTAATGAAGAAGTTTTGTTTATTTTCTTAATCTATAAAAATATTTTTGTTATTTTTATTTTATAGTACAAAAAAAGAATATGTTGAAAATGCCGTTAAAACCGCTTTTGATGTTCAACCATCATCACAATATAATTCATCAAGTTCAAAAGCCAATACAGATTTTTTAGATAGACAATTATTTGAAAAAGCTGATTTAGACTATATACCTGGCTTAGATTATGATCTTGGTCCAGTTTATCTTCCAAGTAAAAATAAAATTAAAACTAAAAAAATAAAAAGAAAAGTTCATTTACTTTTTTTTTAATAGCGTCGTTAGATAAATTACCAGGACTTGAAGAAACAGCTGCCGCTGCAAAAGCTCGTGCTAATGAAGAAGCAAGAAAAAAAGCAGAAGCTGCTGCCGCCGAAGCAGCTGCAAAGAAAAAAGAACAGGCATCACGTGTTGTTAAACCTATTCTTCCACATAGTTCAATGTTTATTTTTAGCACTACGAATCCGTAAGTGATAAGAATATTCAATTGAAAATATTGCTTTTTTTAAAATTATTTTTAGGATCCGTCGGTTTTGTCATTTTATTGTTACTCTTCGATATTTTGAATTACTCATTATGATTGTCATATGTCTGAGTTCAATATCATTAGCTGCTGAAGATCCTGTACATGAAAATTCTAGTCGTAATCTTATACTTAATTATCTTGATTACGCATTTACAGGTGTATTTACAGTTGAATTATTGCTCAAAGTTAGTTTGATTATATATTAAATCACTAATTTTTAAAATCTATAATTATTTTAGATTGTTGATTTGGGTGTTGTACTTCATGAAGGAGCATATTGTCGTGATGTATGGAATTTACTTGATGCACTTGTTGTTATATGTGCATTAGTTGCTTTTGGTTTTACGTAAGAAATATTTAACAACTAAAATAAAAACAAAAAGAACATTTTGAGAGATATTTTTTTGTATTTAAAGGGAAAATGGAGCTGGAAAAAATTTAAATACAATTAAATCATTACGTGTTCTTCGTGTTTTACGTCCATTAAAAACTATAAATCGTGTACCAAAATTAAAAGCTGTATTTGATTGTGTTATTACATCATTATCTAATGTATTAACAATATTGTAAGTTTTTTGTTTTCGATTATTTTAAATTCTATTTTAATTTAAATCAAAAACTATAAAAAAAAAAAAACATTATAGAATTGTTTATATGTTATTTCAATTTATTTTTGCTGTTATTGCTGTACAATTATTTAAAGGAAAATTTTATCGATGTTCTGATTTATCAAAATTAACACCTGAAGAATGCCAGTTCGTATTCAAGAAAAATTTTCTATTCAGTCTTATTTTATTCGAAACATTTTGTTTTTTAATTAAATAGAGGATTTTATTTTGATTTTGGTAATGGTAAACGTAAACCAGACTGCCGACAAAGAAAATGGGAACCATATGATTTTACATATGATAGTGTACCACAAGCTATTCTTACTTTATTTACTGTTCAAACAGGTGAAGGATGGCCAACGTAAGTCTATTTTTTGTTTCGATTTTATATTGAATAGAAAGTTTTGCTTTTTTTTGTTAAGTGTCTTACAACATTCAATTGATGCAACTGGTATTAATCGTGGTCCACAACCTGGTCATCGACTTGAAGTTGCAGTGTTTTATGTTGTTTATTTTATTGTCTTTCCATTTTTTTTCGTTAATATTTTCGTTGCTTTAATTATTATAACATTTCAAGATCAAGGACAAAAAGAATTAGAAGAAGCTGAAATTAATAAAAATCAAGTATGTTAATTTTGTTTTTATTTTTATTTAAATCAAATTTTATTTTGTCTTGTTTTTTAGAAATCATGTATTGATTTTGCGTTGAATGCTAAACCAATTCAACGATGTAAACCAAAACAAGAAGGTTCATTACGTTATCGTATTTGGCAATTATGTACATCATCTTATTTTGAATTTTGTATTATGGTTATGATTGCACTTAATACTTGTGTACTTATGGCAAAAGTAAGTTATTATTGATAATTTCCTCTGTAGAAAATTTAGAATGTTTTCTAAGTTTTTTGAACAGTTTAAAAGGTAATATTTCATTTTATTTGAAAATAATTGAATATTCGTTAGCGATGGAATCGCGAGACCTGGATAGACAAGCGCTAGAATAGACTAAAAGCGAAACCAAGGTCTTATTATTGTAACATTTTTCTATTGCTGTTTAATTTTCTTTTGAAAAATGACGTATTATTATCTACTGTCAACTCGTATTTAATAAGCATAGGTGGCGGAGCCCAAAGGATTGGAAAAGTGAAAGTCTACCCTAGATTCACGTTTTGTAGGCTCAAATATATTTCTCTTTGCATCAGATTGATAGGTTCGAGTAGTGCATCATATTATTTGTATAAACAATAATTGTTTTTACCGCCTCAGGCAACTAATAATAACATTTTTTTCCATTCAGCGGACTTAGAAAACGTTTTTGAAGAAATATTGAGTGTTATAAAAGTAAATATTGGATTATAAGTTGTTAATGAATTGCAGTGAGAGTCCTTCATTACAAGAGGTTTTTAACTTGCAGATGAGAATCTTATAAAAAAAAAAATGTTGAATCTACCCTAGAAACAAAACATTCTGCTAGAAATATTCTAGGCGTTTTTATGCCAACAAAGTTTACAAATTTCTTTTTTTTTTGAGATAGTATATCACATTGTTAATTAAATAATTATTGACTTTTATCGTTTCGAGATTCGGTTCTTGATCGTATTCTTATTAAATAATATGTTCAAAATTAAGATAAGAATTCAAAAAATTTTCTATAAATATTTTATGTTATAAAAACATATTTCGGATCTTTTATTTCTTTTTTTTTGTTTACTTTAGTATTATCGAAGTCCACCGACTTACAATGATATATTAACATATGCCAATACAACGTTTACAGCCCTATTTACTGTTGAAAGTATCCTTAAAATCATTGCATTTGGTTTAAGGGTATGCTAATAATAACAATAATAATAAATTTTTTTAAAATAAAGTCAACTATATTAAAAATTCAATTTATAGAATTATTTTCGTGATAAATGGAATGCATTTGATTTTATTACAGTACTTGGTAGTATTGCGGATGTACTTGTTACTGAATTTCGAGTATGATTATAACAAAATAATCATATGACCATTTCTTTAAATCATTTTTCTTTTTAGTTAACGAAAGCAAATGTTGCTTTAACAGCTGGACCACAAAAACATAAGGTAAGAATTTATCAAATAATGACTCATGTTCTAAGAAAATAGTAAATCGAATTTACAACAAAAATTTTTCAGTTATCATAATTGGACAGAACTCATTGAATTACGTCTAAAACCTTTGAGATTTGACATAGACGAACAATGTTTTTTTTGTAACGAAAATTAGTCTATGCCTATAAAAATTCAAATATAGTATTCTTGATTTCATTCGTTTTATAGTTAGGAAAAAAATATTGCTTCATAGTTGAGAAAATCGATTTTCTCAACTATGAAACAATGATACCTGATTCTTTTGGCGTATTTCAATTTTTATAGGCTTCTGTGACCTTTTTTTAACATAGCTTTTACTACAAAAAACATTGCTCAAATATACCAAAAGACACATTTTTTTCTTTGGTAACTCGAGGAGATATATAGTAAT
>CAJNSZ010000021.1:425196-448471 GCA_905329745.1 Rotaria sp. Silwood2
CCAAAAGACACATTTTTTTATTTGGTAACTCGAGGAGCTCTATCCTAACATGATAAGAAAAAACGCCAAAGAAAAATTTTACTCAAATTTCTAATTGCTTGCATCTTATGAAGTTTACGATGACATCTAATCATGATTAAATTCGAATAAGAAATCTGAAGCCAGTAAATCTTTTTGAATTCAATTATGAAGCTGATAGCATTTTGGTCCACGCAGGAGTGATGCACCAATCTTGAAAAATTTTCATTTATCTTTAGAGAAACAACAGTTTTCCATGTTTTTTAGCTCACTAATTCATATAACAAGGGCTCCTTTCTCTAATCTTGATGATCTCATCAGGGCACGTCTGACTACCAGAGTAACTTTAGTTAAACATTTTCTTTTCCAACATAATATAAAAATCTAGATATATCAATTTAAGCTCCATTAAGTTTTCTTAATTCTTATTATTTTATTTGTAGAATACATTACTTAATTTGGGCTTTCTTCGTTTATTTCGTGCTGCTCGTTTAATAAAACTTCTTCGTCAAGGTTATACAATTCGTATTCTACTGTGGACATTTATGCAATCATTTAAAGTAAAAAAAAACGAATTTAATTTAAATGTTAAAAAAAAAAAAGAAACTTTATTATGTTGTTTTTATATTACTATAGGCTCTTCCCTATGTTTGTCTGTTGATTGCCATGCTCTTTTTTATTTATGCTATAATTGGCATGCAGGTATCATATGTTTAATTTTATTTTTGTTAAGTTATTAGTTTTCAATAGTTTATTAAATTATTTCTAATGAGTAAAAAAAAAAAAAAACAACGAAAATTTAATTTACCCTACAGATGTTTGGTAATATAAAAGTCGATCATGGATCGGCAATACACAATCACAATAATTTTCAGAACATTTTTCAAGCTACACTCGTCTTATTCAGGCAAGAGGATCAAATCTCTAGATCATATTTATCTTATATTCATATTTTCATGAAATGAATTAGAAAAATTTATTTATTTATTTTTATGATTTATTATTATTTTTTTTCGTCATGTGATAGTAGTAGTCAAGTTTAGTTCTTTTTTTTTTTTTCATAAATTTTTTATTTATTTATTAATTTAGCATGTGATTTATTATTATTTTTTTTATTTAAATATTAAAATATAAAGGTTTTTGGAAGTGTTCGTCATGACTCGGCTCAATCCGAGATAAATCGACACAATAATTTTTCCAATTTTTTCTATGCTTTACTGCTCTTGTTCAGGTATTTGTGATTGTTGTTGCTTATAATGCTTCTTTTTATTTTTGAAGAATATTCTTTTTCGTTTCGTTATTATTTTAAAATCTATTGATAATATTTAGATGTGCAACAGGTGAAAGTTGGCAAGCAGTTATGTTAGCATGTAAAGCTGGTGTTGAATGTCATCTACCAGCTCATCATCGATCACATCAACATCCAATAACACCATATATTAGTACAACAGCAGCAACAATGTGTCTTGCAGCAACACAAACTAAAAATGATCAATCACCACATAAATGTGGATCAGATTTTGCATATGTTTATTTTTGTTCATTTGTTTTTCTTTCATCATTTTTAGTAAGTAATTTTAATTAACAAAAAGAAACGAAAACGGATAATTGCAATAAAGTAAATATTTATTATTTAGATGTTGAATTTATTTGTTGCGGTTATTATGGATAATTTTGATTATTTAACAAGAGATTCATCTATATTAGGAGCACATCATTTAGATGAATTTCTTCGAGCTTGGTCAGAATATGATCCAGATGGAACGTATGTTGTATTCTTTTGAAATTGTTACTTTTATTTTCTTATATAAAATAGAGGAAAATTGGAATATACAAAAATGTTTGAAATGCTTCGACTTATGTCACCACCTGTTGGATTTGGGACTAAATGTCCATCGAAATTAGCATATAAAGTATGTAAATATTTATATATTAAATAGAATATCCGACGTGTTCAAGTCTAAAATAATATATTCTTTTTCTTCAAAAATGTAACTAAAGCAAATCGATAGTTATATAGTACTTATGTGATTCATCAAAGCCTCATAAATTGATCTTGGACCAGATACATTCAAATCATATGAGCTTCACAGTATATGTAGGTGCTGTATTGAAGAAACTACGGTAAAATTTTCAGTAAAATAGCATTATGTTTTCGAGAGATATTCAACAAACAAGAGTAAGAAAAGAACTTATTGAGCAACCTGAAATTCTCTCTGGATTTTGTTTCTATATACTTAACTTCTTTTTGTCATTTGAAAGAACATTCCTGACTAAGCATGTAGGACATAGCAGAAGTTTTTTTTTATAATCTTTACTTCTTAAGCGGTGTTCTAATTATAAAATTATTTTTTTATATATTAGTAACAAAGTTTACTTAAAAAAAGAAACCAATCGACTACCATGAAGCTCTATTGAGAATTCGGTGTGAGCGTGGATGTTATTTCCTACTAAAACCAAATCTTTGTTTTCCGCTCTTAGTTATTGCATAATTAAGAGACAAAAAACCTCATGTAAAATTTCATTTAAATATTTAGCGTTTAATTCGTATGAATATGCCTATTGATGATAAGCGTCAAGTTCATTTTACGACAACACTCTTTGCACTGATTCGTGAATCACTTGGAATTAAAATGCGTACTGGTAAATTTATTATGATTGTTCTTTTTTTTTTTTTTTATTTTCCTGAAAATAATATTTAATTAAATATAATAATTTTCATTTAGCTGCCGAAGAAATGGATGAAGCTGATAATGAATTACGTGAAGTTTTATGTAAAGTTTGGCCTAATCATGCAAAAAAGAATATTAAATTACACGAAGGTGGAACAAAACCATTACTTGATCTAGTCGTACCACCTAAACATGGTAAAAACTAAAAAACTAAAACCAACAAAACAAAACGTATTCATATGTTTTTTTTATTAGAATTACACGGTATACCAGGTTATCCGAAATTAACTGTTGGTAAAGTTTACGCGATATGTTTATACATTGATAATTATCGTTCATATAAACAAGGACATACCAATGATACTGTAAGTTAAAATAAAAAAGTCATTTTGTGTTTACTTATATTTGCGCTTTGTGAATATATCGAAAGAAAAAAGACGTTAATCGTTCATATTTTCAACGTATATGTATATATATATATGTATAGATAACGAGCAAAAGCAGCAGTAGTATTGTATTACTGTCAACTGATGATGAGGTCAGTTATGCATGGGTGCATGCTTGCAGAATATCAACATTTTTTATTTTATTTTAATTTTAAATCGATAGAAAGAAAAATAATATCTTTCGATTAAAAAAAAAAACCTCTGTCATGTGTTTTGATTCTCTTTTTATTTTATTTTATTTTATTTTATTATTCTTATTATGAGAAATTTTTTAAGCATGACTATCTTCGTTTTCCTCTTTTTTTTTTTTTTTTTATTTATTTCCCTTTCATCCTATTACTATTCCCTTATAATTAAGTCATGTTTAAATCGTATAATTCAACCCTTTCATCATCTTCTTCTTCTTCTTCTTCTTTTCCATATGATGATTTTTTTTATTGATTATTAAAATATATAAAATAATTTATTGTTATCTTATTTATATTAATAGGGATTCAATTTGAATCGACTTGTATCAGCACTTAAAGAACGTGTTCATTCAAAAGAAGGTATTAATGACAATGATTATGATGGAAGACGATCATCATTTCGTCGATCGGGAAGTTTTCGTCGAACAGGAGGAAATCGTTCATCGGTAAAATTAATTATATTTCTTTATTGAAATCGATGAAAATCTTCTCGTAGCAACAAAAAAAAAGAACAAATTATAGGATTATTATAATATTCTGTAGATGTATACTTTTTTCAACAAATGAATTTTTCGTACTCAAGTATGGCAAATTTGAGAGAAAAAAATAATTATCTTAATATTTTATCCAATGTAAAGATGAAAGAAAAGTACTTTCGAAAGATAAAATTTGCTTTATTTTAAATTTCTAATATGGTCATTCGATAGAGAAAGAATTAAGATAAAATACGATCTTGTCCAATGGAATAGTACGATAATTCTTTTTTTCTCAAATAACTTTAGAAAATCAAATCTTAAATCTTTTCATAAGAATTACGACTTGATAATTGATTCATTATTTTAACAATCCAAAATTTGAGATTTCCACTGACGAGAGAAGTACTTGACGTGTTCCAGCTTCGTTTTGATTTATTCATATCTCATCCGATAGATTATCTTGAGATAAGACAATACCTTTAAGGATTTGGATCTTTTACCTAGTAGCAATGAGTTACGACCGTTTTATTTCCGAGAACTCATATATAAAAAGTATTGAACTGAAATTTTGCTTATCAAATAAATTTTATTACTATTAGAAAGTTTAAACAAAAATATCTTTCCCAAAATATTCAATATCTATATAACGAAAAAAGACTAATATTCATTTAAAATAATCATGACTTGATTGAATTGAATATTATCTCTTGTATATATAGTTGAAGTAAGTTTTCTATTAATCTAATTTCATACAATCATAATTTTTTTGAATACTAAAATGAAGCGATTTATTATGTTTTTAGAAGAAAAAAAAAAAAGTCAATAATAAAAACATTTTTTTCTTTTGTTCAGAATTTTGAAAATATGTTTTTGGGTAAAAATAAAGTTTCTACAAGTCGTCGACAAAGTAATGCAATAGAAAATGGATATATTAATTCCAAACCTCCACATTTATTAAATCTTGATGAAACAAAACGAACAAATCCACCGATAACAGACAGTATTCAAAGTCAACATCATTATGGTAAAACATTAAATGTACCAGATCTTAATAATGTTCTTCATGTTTTACCAATGGTTACACCACCAGCACCATTAAATCCACCTCGACCAGCAATAATGACAACACCAAAATCATCAATAATATCTGTTAAAAATCCTTCAACATCAATTGCTTTATCACCAACTGAAACTCGACCATTATTACTTGTTACAACAGATAATTGTCAACAACAACCACAAACAATGATTGTACCTAATGGACGTCGTTTACCTTTAAATGGTCAAATGACATCACGTATAACATCATCTAAACAAGCATCAGCACCATTGAATATTGATCATCAAACTATTCGTGAAACAACAACAGAAAAAATACCAACAAAAAAATTTATTAATAATCGACCACGAACAGCATTATTTTTTTCATCAACAAGTATGTAGAAAAATAGAAAGCATAGAAATTAGAGCTGAGTGAGTCAAGTTATTTTTTTCATAACGAACATTAACAACAGCTGTTTCATTACACGATATCTAGTTCCTAGTTTTTATGCCCAAAAAAAAAAAAAGTTCTACATAAAATCGAACATCGCAACTAGCCTAGATTTATTAACAAAATAAGAACAGTAAAATCAACTATTCTCTATTATACAGTTCCACACGATAGTTAAATACAATAAAAAGCCTAAATTTCATTATTTCCTATACCATTTAAATTAATGTCTTATTACATTTTAACTTCTGTAAAACTTGAACGATGTGATCTCATTAAAATATAACATTGAGAAAAAAACACGTTCAATTAGTGTTGACATAGCAAGAATACACATGAGTTTTCTAGCAAGCATATTAGGAGGAGATCAATATGAGTTTATTTTTACGAGTAGTGAAATTTTTTTCTTGCAACAAAACTATTAATTTCTTCTAAAATCGATTTCGGTATTGAATAATAAACTTTTGCTTTTTTTGAACGAACGACTAGGACTTGTGCAGCTTTGATAGAAAAAAAAAATTTTCGTATTTAATAATAATTATTAATTTAGGAGTTCCTGATCAATCACCTGAACAACATCAACCATTATTAGGTAGTAGTGGAAATGATACAAGTAGTCGTCACGATTCACTTGATTCACATACATCAACTGATGATGGTTTTGGATTAAATGAAAATTGGCCAATGAGAACAAGGTTAATGATTTCTTTTTTCTGTATTATTCCTGAAATTAATTCAATATTTTACTTTTTACAGAGCAATACTATCATCAAATCGAACAGTTCCTACTAAAACATCTTCACCATTAATAAATACAGCTCAACCTCGACCACAAGGAAATACTAATTCTCGACAATTACCATCTTTACCGATGCCTATACGACAATTACCATTAGTACCAAATCCTTCGCGACAATTACCAATAATTGATAATGCAAATTCAACGAAATTATATTTCGATATTAATGATTCAGAAAATGAAGATGAATCTTTATCAACAAGATTTGCACATCCTGGAGAATTATTTTATTATCAAACATCATCAGCATCATCGTCGTCGTCATCATCATCATCATCATCAGATTCAAATAGTTCGTCATCTGAAAATTCTGATAATGAAAATAATCAAGAACAATTTCAGATTCATAATCAAGAACAAGAACAAGAAGCAGAAGATGAGGATGAAAATGATGATGCAATTTTGCCATGTGAATACGAAGCTTAAATTTTGTTTTTCTTTTTTTTTTCTTGTTTGAATAATAAATTATATGAAAGAATCTTTTTAAATTTACATTTCTCAAGAATACGAAACATTCAAAAAGTAAAAGTTCATATTATAAGAAAATTACAAATTGAAATAAACTTATTTCGGATAGAAAATTTAAATGATTTCGATATTATGTTATATTAATTAACGATATACAACTGTTTGCCATAAATGCATGATACAACAATAGGCATTTAAAATGAAACAATTATTAATTTAATAACTTCTTTTTTTTCCTAATCATTCGTTGATAGCTGTACAAAATAAGTAACTTTAACTAAGTGTGTTTGTTTTTCTTTTGGATATAATTAAAATTAATATACCATTTTGATCGTTAAAAAAGCTGTTATATATATATACATTCATATTACTAACGGAAAATGACAAATTGGTTACTATACCAACAAAACAAATGTATTCCGCCAGAGTGAGCAGAATTCCTCTAATTGGTATGCAAGCAGTATTCGACTTTTTTAGATTTTATTTTAGTTGACAGATCGACAAAGTCGTATTGATCTTCGACTTCTTTCCGACGTTCAAGAAATTATTCTGATTATATGGCAGTTATGTTGTATGGTGGAGCTTCATTGCCGAAAACAGAATATAATTTATCATGAATTAATTTGGGTTAGAAATTTTGTATGTATCACGCAATGTAATATAGAAATGAATATTTTTCATTTCATGTAAAAATACGATGAATAGCATTTATCAAATTTTTCCATATGGTATGATCGATTAGTTAATAATGATAAAATGCAGACATGTAAAACGATATTAGAGATGCAAGTACCAATGAACACAACTTATTATGAAACTTGCTTTACTTTGATACTATAAATAGCTTTCATTACTTTTGATATGCTCTAAGTGACAAAGCCATTAAAAAAATTGAATATTTTTTTTTAATCAAAGACTTTTACAATATTGATAATTATTTTGTAACAAAGAATACGTTATCTAATGAAAAAGTGATGTTTGTTAGTTATTTCATTCAAAAGGCAACGAGCAAAATTTAAAATAATGGTGAAATAATATATTCTTTGTCATCTATTATTTGAATAATGAAACTATCAAAGTAGACATAAATAGAAAAAAATAGTTACAAAATAGAATGTGTAAATAACTCTATATTCTTCATAATAGGAAGTATCACAGGAGTTATCAAAAGTTCCGCTATCGGGAAAACGCTATCTAAGCGGAAATCCTTTGGTCCTATATTCTGACAATGAATAGAACACAATGCACTCGGATGCCAAGTAACAATAAGAACTTAATCGGTCATTATGCAAAAGAAAAGCTTAGACGACCAACATAGGTGTTTTTTTTTATTCAGACGACGATACTTCAGCTTTATCAAAGAAAAAATTACAGCATGTAACCTTTTCTTAGAGAGTTTAATGTTGCTTCCAGCATCGACAAGAATTTTATATCAAACGATTATAGTTTACCTGATTTTTGAGGTTAGCTTTGAGTATCTTGAACATAAGAGTTGATAGAATTCGTCAAAATGTAACCTGTAATTTCTACTATTATCAACAGTATTCTCTGAAATCATCTCTAGTGTGTTCTCTGTTCTAATCAAGTGTTTCGTGAAAGTTTCATCATGAACGCTATTGCTAGAGTGAAGATCTATGCGAAGATCGACGCAGATAATAGAAGATTTATTGTAACTCAGGATCATAGTACACCGGAGTTTTTTATCTGTGATAGTGTAAAAACATATGAAGTTTTATTTGTCAATAAAAAGACAAACATTAACGCTTTTAAAAAATGGTAAACTATAAAAGCATCATTAAAAGCCTTTTATAACGTCCAAGAAAAAAATAGATTGTTTCTATTCTAAATTCAATGTATTAATGACCAGCAACATCGGGTTAGTACTGGCGCAATCAGATTTTACCAAGTTCTCTTTATAATGAAAAATGTCAGCCGATCGCAACAAGGAATTGTCATTCAGAAATTCTCTCTAACAGTAGCTTTCATGGTCTTTACGATATTCTGAAAGTTGCAGCTTAAAAGGATGATTTCTTCTTAAGATACTGAACGCCTAAAAACCGGATTATTTTTGGAGCTCTTGTATTAAAGTAATGTCTTTTGCAAACGTATTATCTCAGAAAGAAAACATGTATTTGACCTGAAATTTTTAGGATATCATAAGAAACACGAAAGTTGTCATTGGAGAAAATTTCAAAGCGAAAGTTCCTTATTGCGACTTTTCTCGCGATATTCTGCAATACGCTGGAAGTTCAGTAGAATGATCATAACTCGAGAAGAAAGATCTAATGGCACAAACCTTTTCACAGTTTTTATTTACACTATTAGCAAAATATGAGCTCAAACGAAGAGAATCAATCGGATGAGTTTCCTTGTCGAAAATAAATTCTTACTATCAATCAAAACTAATTTTTTTTGTTGCTTTCTGTTTTTCAAAACATAATAAAAATGCGCTTGATATAATTTATTCATTTGTGAAAGCGAACAGTTTTTTTTTCTTGACTTTTAATTTCATTTCAGAAGTAACCAAGAAACAAACGAATATGCATTTTAGAAATCAAACAAATGTATATCATGCATATATCCTAATGAACATGACTCTCTTTGATAACAAAATTTTCAATGACATTCGAACAGAATATTTCTTCGAAATCATTCTTAGTTTTGTCGTAACACATTTTTTAACTACAGAAAAACTCGCTATAAATTCTTCATAAAAAATTTAAAAAAAAGCATTTTATTGATGAGTTCATTATATTATTGCTTTCCTTTTTTCTAATTAAACTGAAAAAAATGCTTTAGACATTTCATAAATTGTATTACACCACATTTCTTCATGATGCTCTTACTTATAATGTTGTAACAAGGTATTGCATGGAACAAAAAGAATTTTCTTTGCATTAAATATTTACATGACAATCTTTTTAAAGAAATTCTGATGTAAATATCTTAACAATATTCCATTTCTTTTTTTTTTTTTTAAATAAATGTAATCATTGTTATGTTAACAAGCAAGGTGATTTCCCGTGTGTAAAAAGAAAATCTATCCTGGTCGTCTCATTTTCTTGTCGTTTTTTTTTTATTTACTCCTTTTGATATTTATTTGACGAATGAAATGATTTCAAAAAACAAGAAAAAAAACCAAGCTACGTCTCCATGACACGACATTCGAGACATGTAGTCCACCACACAATATATGCATCTTCTAATTTCTTTATTCTCATGATCTTCTCATATCATATTATTCTCTTTCTTTTCTTTTTTGTTGTTGGGTGAGGCATTTGTGGATTTAATAGAAGGATGATTCATTCATTGATATACGTCGTCGTTCTCCTCTAGGCTGTATTTGTGAAGTGTTTAAGCAATGCGACTATGCCGTCCGTCCATCTTTTCTGTCTAACTAGGAAGAGGGTGAGCGACAGCGAAAAAGAGAGAAAAAAAGAGGCCTACGTTCGTGGGCTGCTGTTCTTTCACTTTCTCTCGCTCTCTCTCTCGCTCGGTTTTTTTTATATTATCTCGTCGTCCGTCGAGAATCATAACATTTTGTCAGTCGTTGCAGATCGACGTCTCTCGCACTTTCGCTTCATCCTACACAGAAAACAACAACCACTTCAAAATGCGTGAAATAGTTCATCTCCAAGCTGGTCAATGTGGTAACCAAATTGGTTCTAAAGTATGCAAATAGTTTTCGATAAGGCTTTTGCATCACAGTTAGGCTTATACTGAAAAAATAGAAAAACATTTGCATTTTATTATCAATATTTGTCGGTCAATTTTTTTCTGCAGCATTAACAGACTTTCCTAATAAAACACTTATCGATTATATGGGCAAGAAAGACAATTGGATATCTTATCAGTATTTTAAGACGTCTATATACAGAAAATTAGATAACTAGAAGAGAAAGAGAAACATATACTATTTTCTTTTCTACAGTATTCATTGGAGGAATGATTCATCATTATTCTATTTTTAGTTTTGGGAAGTTATTTCGGACGAACATGGTATTGATCCAACTGGTACATATCATGGCGATTCTGATCTTCAACTTGAACGAATCAACGTCTACTACAATGAAGCAGCTGGTAAAGAAATTCTCTCAAAATAATTATTGCTTTTAAATGTTTATTTTATTTAAGGTGGCAAATATGTTCCCCGTGCTGTTCTTGTTGATCTTGAACCAGGTACAATGGATAGTGTTCGAAGTGGCCCATTTGGTCAACTTTTTCGACCAGATAATTTCGTCTTTGGTATGTATATTTCATTATTTGAAAATAACTTAAAGCGTCTATGTTTCGCCTACTTTCTTTTTCTCATTATATTTATTTTTAATTTCTAAATAGGTCAATCTGGTGCTGGTAACAATTGGGCTAAAGGTCATTATACTGAAGGTGCTGAATTAGTCGATTCAGTCTTGGATGTTGTCCGAAAGGAAGCCGAATCATCCGACTGTCTGCAAGGCTTTCAATTAACTCATTCACTTGGTGGTGGTACTGGATCTGGTATGGGTACATTACTTATTTCAAAGATTCGTGAAGAATATCCTGATCGTAAGTAACAAAAGAAGAAAAAAAAAACTTTTTTGTTTTGTTAATTAGATAAAATCTACTTTTATAATCATTTTCAGGTATCATGATGACATTTAGTGTTGTTCCATCACCAAAAGTATCAGATACTGTTGTTGAACCTTATAATGCAACACTTTCTGTTCATCAACTTGTTGAAAATACTGACGAAACATATTGTATTGATAACGAAGCATTATATGATATTTGCTTTCGTACATTAAAATTAACAACACCAACATATGGTGATCTTAATCATTTAGTTTCAGCTACTATGTCTGGTGTAACAACATGTCTTCGATTTCCAGGTAAAATAATGAATTTATTTTTTGTTTTGTTTTGTTTTCTAATGATTTATTTTATTCTTTTGTTTTAATTTGAATAGGTCAATTAAATGCTGATTTACGAAAATTAGCTGTAAACATGGTTCCGTTTCCACGTTTGCACTTTTTTATGCCTGGTTTTGCACCATTAACATCTCGTGGATCACAACAATATCGTGCATTAACTGTACCTGAACTTACACAACAAATGTTTGATGCTAAAAATATGATGGCTGCATGTGATCCACGACATGGTCGATATTTAACTGTTGCTGCAATCTTTCGTGGTCGAATGTCAATGAAAGAAGTCGATGAACAAATGTTGAATGTACAAAACAAAAATTCATCTTATTTTGTTGAATGGATTCCAAATAATGTTAAAACAGCTGTTTGTGATATTCCACCTCGTGGACTTAAAATGTCAGCTACATTTATTGGTAAGATAACGAAAAAAGAAACAAGATCTTTTTATGAATCTAAATCATTGCTTTATATATATATTTATAGGTAATAGCACAGCTATTCAAGAGTTATTCAAACGTATTTCTGAACAATTTACTGCTATGTTCCGTCGAAAAGCTTTCTTACATTGGTATACAGGTGAAGGCATGGATGAAATGGTATGTTAAAATATAGATGAAAATAGTATGATGAAAAATGTGTTTTTTTGCCATGTTGTAGGAATTTACTGAAGCTGAATCAAACATGAATGATTTAGTAAGTGAATATCAACAATATCAAGATGCAACAGCGGAAGGTTAGTTTTTTTTATATTTGTTATTGTTTGTATTAGATTAATGTATTTAATTTGTATTGCAGAAGAAGGCGAAGGTGCAGAAGGCGAAGAAGAAGAACATGCTTAAAGATTTGCAATAATAGACAATTGAATATAAACTCATCTATCCTTCGGGCAATATTGGTCATGTTGTCATGCATTCATCTACACTTTTCTTCTATTATTCTTCCTATTGTTTGTCATGTAGACGTGATTTGTTAACCTAATTCAATTTTTTGTTTCTCTTAATCAAATTATCTTTTATCCTTGCTATTTCTCACTACAAGAATAAAAATAAATTATAAGTCTAACAAAAAAAAAAAAAAAAAAAAAACATTTCGAATCATCTATATCTCGTTCCAGATGATGGAGGAGAAAAGATGACGAGCTTTGGCATTTTGTTGGTATTATTAGTTATTTACCGAGTGGAATGTTCTGAAGAAGGTAATTTGATTTTGAATGCTTTCATTTTTCTTATAGTATTTGTACAAAGACTTATCATTGACTATAATAAGTGTACAGAATGTAGATGTAAAAATATTCTGGACGGTTAAAATAAGCATGACTTCCGTTGACAGACATATTTGGTTATCTGTCGGATCTAATATTTTTCTATATATATGTATAAATTATACATGTAAACAGTACCGAGTCATAAATCACGTTTACTTGGAAATGACAGGATTTTTTTCTGGTGGTTGATTGTATTAGAAAGTTTGCCTACGCAAAAGCATTAGTATTTTTTTCTGTAGATATCTGTTTGTAATTCGAGTGTTCTTGATATCTTTTGTTTTATATCTCTTGAGTACAAAAAATAAAAATAAAATTTTTAATATCATTATATTTCTATAATGAAATTTTCTTTTAGCTAATAATTATATTTTATTAATTGCTCCACCTGAACGTGGTCATTTAAATCCAATTCTCGAATTAGCTAAACAATTAACATTTAATGGAACTGATAATGATACTGAAATACTTGTTAGTGTACCGTCCTATGCTGATGTTAATGTTTCATCATGGGTAACTGATGAAGGTCTTAATTATATTGATGGTGGTATTGCACATGATGTTACTCTTGATGATATGCATCAATTTTCATTAATGGATTCACAACCTTTAAGAAATTATCTCAGTTTTGTATCTCGTATGGCTCATCTTTTTCATAGTTTTAATCATGTTGCTTATGAAACACTTCTTCCACTACTTCGTAAGAAACATGCTAAACCGCGTGTAATTATTTTCGATTTAAATATGTTATGGGCAATTGATTTAGCTGAACAACTTGGTTCTATACCAGCTATTGTTGTTTGTCCATTTCTTATTGATGCACTTAATTTACCAAGCATGACACCAGGTTGGCATACACCATCGTATATTGTTCCTTATTCACCATCGACTTTTATTGGTCGTTTTCAATTATTTATTTATCGCTCAATAATAATACCATATCAAACACATTTTATATTTTCTCGTGTTTATCAACGAAAATTTGATTATGAATATTTAATTAAAAAACATTATCTTAGTGTATTTGTTAGTACAGCACCACCATTTGAAATTCCACGTTCAGTTATTAATCCGGCTATTCATTTCTTAGGTCCATTTGTATATCAATATCGTTTACAACCAATTAATCATAATTTACTTTTATGGCTTAATGATATTGTTCAACAAAATGATACACTTATTTATATAAGTTTAGGTTCAATTGGTCTTCTTACACAAGAACAATCAAATAAACTTATTTATGCATTTATGAAATTAATCGAAACAAAAAGTTCTTCTCAAATACGAGTTTTATGGGCTCGTGGTAATACTTTAAAAAGTAATGATAGTCGATTTCGTCTTGAAGGTTTTGTACCACAAAAAACTATTTTATCACATCCAGCTATGCAACAAGAACGTTCAATTTATATAAATCATTGTGGTATGAGTTCAATGCATGAATCAATTGTATTTGGTATTCCACATATTGCATTTCCACTTTTTCTTGATCAATATCAAGTTGCTAAACGTAGTGTACAATTACATATGGGTTTATATATTGATAAAAATAATTTTACATCAAATGAATTAATTGAAAAAATTCTTTTAATTTTAAATAATCCACATATATATCGTCGTAATACAAAAAAAATAGCAGATTCATTTCGTATATATGGTGATGGTTTAAAACGTGCTCAAAATATAATTGAATATATGAGTAAATATGGACGTGATATACAAAAACAAATAGTATCTTATGATAGTCAGATGAATTGGATTGAAAAATATTCATTAGATATTCTCATTTGTTTTCTTTTGATTATTTTCATTCTGTTTATATTCATACGAATAATATGGAAAATATTAATATTAATTAGAAAAGAAAAAAAAGATTAAATAAATGAAAATTTATTTATGTTTTACTGGTTTTACTCACTTCAATTATGAATTATTCGAAGACCTGTATTCGATGTTATACAATGACTTCTTTGGTTTTTTTTTTTAACAACAAGATAAAATAAAAAATAAACTTATTTGAAAGACAGTTTTAACATTTATCATGATTAATTTCATGGTAGAAGTTTGTCATATTTTGTTTTTCTGCATGTTGTTGATTGTGTTGTCCTTTGTCAAGATTTATTATTGGAGTTATTGAACTAGCAAATAACTGTTTATTATCAATTGGTTTGGTTTTTTGTTGTAAATTGTTAGCGTGATCTTTTGATAAATATCTATTAATATTTGATTGTGTAACAGATTTTTCTAGAGTTGACACTAGAAGATTACGATTATGAAAACCATTTAATGTATCAAACGTTTTATTTAAATAATCTTTATATCGTAGTAAAGATATTGGAATATAAGAATGCTTAGAGTGTTTCTGTTGTTTTTGTTCACATGCTTTTTCAAGTTCAGTTAATATCGGATAAGGATAATCTGCAAATAGTTTACGAGATGATGAAAGTGGTTGAGTTGGAGACTGATCACGTTGTTTATTTCGTTTGATTACAAGCATCTTACTGGTATTTACTACATACAGAATATATGAATAAAAATATGCGTTTATCTTATTGTAAATAAATATGCAAGTGAAAAGAAGAAAAGAGAGGGAAAGTAATTAACAGATACTATTAAGTTATGCATAAATTACTCATATTGTCACATGTAATAATGATCAGGAGGAGACAATAATCGTGACTTATGATATAAGTGCACTTTTGCGTATGAAAGAATATCAAGTTTGTATGCATTCAAATGTCAGATATGATCGGTGAACAAAATTTGTGCATGCATGATTAGGTCAATAAACATGATATGCATTCGTCAACAAATGAAATGTTTTTTTAGACTATGTAATCTATTGCGTATCGAGATAATACCTGATTGAAAAATTTGCTTTTTTCGAGTTCAGTAAGTTCTAAATTTTTTGTTACTAGTAACGAAATTGAGTATGTTTAGTGGTGCCATCTTGCCAGGAGTCAAAAATAATGTAAAACATATGTACTATAGAATTTTTTTTTATTTGTTAAATATATAAAAAGATTCCTTAACTTTGCTTGTTAAATCAAATTCTTTGTAAGCATAATAGCTGTTGCTAAGGTAATCCTCTTCTGAATTATTCTTTATTAATGGTGATAAGTACATATGTTTTACATATTCTATTACATTCTTAATAAATAATAGAAAAGAAAAACATGGCAGAAAGCAATGCACATACTTCAACCACTTCTGATAATGACCTAATTCTAGTCAAAGATCGTTATAAAATAATCAAAGTACTTGGCCGTGGCAGTTATGGTGAAGTATGGCTTGTTTCACCACTTGAATCAAGTATTGGTAGTAAAAGTAAACCACGCCGTTGCGTCCTGAAGCGTATTTGTATTGGACGTCCAAATAATGAAAAAAATGAACTTGCAGCTGCGGAACGTGAAGCACAATTATTATCTTCACTCAAACATCCAAATATAGTTGCATATATTGAATCATTTCGTTCACGTGATCATTATTTAAATATTGTTATGGCATTTTGTGAAGGTGGTGATTTGTATACAAAATTAAAATATCGTAAAAAACAATTATTAAATGAAGAACAAATTATTGAGTGGTTTATACAAATAACACTTGCATTACAATATATGCACGAAAGATCAATATTACATCGTGATTTAAAAACACAAAATATTTTTTTAACTAAACATGAAATAGTTAAAGTTGGTGATTTAGGTATAGCAAAAATATTAGATAATAATGGAGCAGATTTAGCTACAACTGTTATTGGTACACCGTATGTATTTAATTTCAAATAATATTGAAAAAAAATTCTTTTTTGTTTTTTTGCAATCTTTTTCTTAGATATTATATGAGTCCAGAAATATTTTCAAATCAACCGTATGGTCAAAAATCAGATATTTGGGCACTTGGTTGTTGTGTTTATGAAATGGCAACATTGGAACATGCATTTAAAGCTGGTGATATTAGTTCACTTGTTTTAAAAGTTGTTCGTGGTCAAACACCATCTTTACCATCAGCTGATGTTTATAGTAAACCATTAATTGAATTAATTAATGCTATGTTAGATAAAGATGCAGATAATCGACCAACAGCTAAGCAAATTTTACAACATCCATATATAAAACAACATATTGTTCGATTATATGATAAAACACGTGAACGTTGTCAATCGTATACACCAACGCCGGTACAGGGTAAAACTGATATTTAGCTGAGAACGTAATGGCGACAATGATATTGAGCTATACAGAGATTTCTTTTTTTATGAGAAAAAAATTAAAAAAGAAAAATCATAGAATGTTCAATTGTTCTTGTCGATAGGAAAAACTTAATTTGATCAAAATTTTTTTTGTATAATTCTTGTTGTTAGCATTTATCATCGAGTAGAAGAATTGAAAATACAAGTTTCTTAAATTTCTACTCATTACTGTATAGTTCGATATCACATTTGATTCAATCAAAATTGTCTGCTTTGCTAGAATATCTCGACATTTGAAAATAATAAATAAATTCTTTCGTACTTTTTTTTTTTTTTATTCAGTCTACTGAACCATCACTATTTGCTACACCATTACACGATGCTGATAGTCATTCAATGCCTCCAACACCTAAACCACGTTCAGCAAATCTACCACGTACCGATAACGATATCAACGAAAAACAACCACCATCTACTCCGCCAATAAGTCAACCACGAGCCAGACGTCTTAAACAAAAAACTACACTTACTAACAACGAAATATCTGAACTGTCAAAGCCAATTATATCTGTTTCAAATGAAGATGAAGAAAAAGAAAAAAATATAATTAATAATTCTTTTATAGAAAAAATACGTCAGAATGATACACTTGCACGTTTTAAACGAAATTCATCATCACCAAGTCAAAGTGATGGTATTCTTCTTGTTGTTTTATTAATATTTTTTTAAAATACATATAATAATTATTTTTTAGATAATAGTATTCCTCGTGCAAATATCGCTGCGCGTCAACGACGACGTGAACACCGTGTTAATTCAGCAGCAAATCCATCGGAAGACGACAATAAACCTCCAACAACTCCACCAGTTTATGATCGTTCTATATCAAATGATAGTCAAATTGATACTGTAGAACAAGAACGTAAAGCTAAAAAGGATATGAATGATTTCTTACATCAACTTGATGCTACATTGCGTTTACCAGCATCATCATCAACATCAATTGAAGTTCCATCAATGTCTGATCGTACAATGATAACAACATTCAAATTAGAAGAACGACGTGATGCATTAAAGGAAAATTGTTTACAAGAAATGTCACCAGAAGAATTAAAACAAGTTCTCGATATATTAGATCTTGTTAGTGAAACAGAAATAAAAAAACAAATGATTAATATTTTAGGAGAAGATATTTATGAAAAGTATTGTGCACAAATTTATTCTTTAAAATATTATGAAAATTCAATATTTACTCGACAATAATCATCTTCATAGTGTGTATTTATTTATTTTTTTTTTTTGTATAATCATGAGAAATAAATGTGATTGTTAATACTAAGTACAATTTTTTTCATTAGTAATTCCTTCGATAATTGACTATATTGGTTTTATACGATATAAACCATTTAAATCGAAAACTTTTATTGAAAACAGATATTTATGCTATTTTCTCTATGCTCTATTTCATGAATACCTATTAACATAACAACTAATGCCAAAGTTCCTGAAAAATGTCTTTTCATTTTGCATCGGCGACAGCATATTTCGAAAACAAATCAAAATTGTCTATGCAGAACCTACAGTGGATTGAAAAATTATTTATCCACCTGTGTGAGTTCATCATGTTTTTTTTGTTATGTTTGAATCAAATAGATTAGGGAGTTCAATTACATATCATGATGCGGTATACCATACCTAATTTATACACCATTACTTCCGACAATGTCTTCCTTTTATTATTTCTACTTTCCCAACAAAATGGTGCGATGATGCTGAATTTTCACAACGAGAATTATTTTTCCAATTTCGAAGAATTATTCATCTTCAATCAATAATTAGCAATAACGAAATTTTTTGATTTTATTCATGATTCGAGATCTGAGGGAGCGCATTTTAGTTTAAATAATCTCTTAAAGTCAACTAAAACAAAGGATCTTTTGCGATAGACTATCTTTAAAACTACAAAATTTTGATATATTGAAGAGAATAGCTGCTTTTTTTCTATTTAAGTTAAATAGAAACCAGGATTGAAACAAAGTCAGTGCTGAAAATAAATGTGTTGGTTTTTAATAGTATTTGCGCGAGTTAGAATATATAAAAGATTTCACAACTATTAATTGACATTTTGTTTTATTTTCTGATCCCATTGAAAAAAGTTGCTTGAGAAAAGAATTATAAAACAAGATCAAAATCAATGGTATAGACTGATAAACTACATAGATTTGTACTAGAAAATATTGTAGAGCTAAAGTTTGAAAGCTTTTCTGGCGACTTGTTTCGACTACAAAAATATTCTTTGTATTAATAATTAACATAATGTTGAAATTCGCGTATTATCTTCTAATAAGTATTTACTAATGCATCATAAAGTACATCGTGCATACACAACATAGAACCCTATGCAACTACAAAATGTTACTGTGACTGAGTTTTGTATCGACCTTTGCGTGTAATGCTTGTATCATGTCGATTATCAACAATCAAGAATATCTTTGTGACTGTGAGTGACAGATCATTGGAGAGGTTTTCAAACTTTAGCTCTCCCATATTGTCTAGTGCAACTTTATGTGTTCCATCCGACAATGCCATTGGCTTTTATTTTGTTTTAGAATTCTTTTCTCAAACAAGCCTTTTCAGTGGAATTGGAAAAGAAAACAAAATTTCAATTAATAGTTGTAGAGCCCTTTATATATTCTAACTCGTTCAAATACTATTAAAAATCAACATTTTTATTCTCAGCAGTAATTTTGTTTCAATCTTGGTTTCTATTGCGGCTAAGTCGGCAAAAAGAAGCTACTCTCTTGGATGTGTCAAAATTTGTAGGTTTTAAAGTAGTCTATCGCAAATGGTTGCATTTCTAGTTGACTTTAAGGGTTTATTAAAACTAAAATGTCCTTCACAAGATTTCAAATCATGAATGAAATCAAAATATTTTGCTATTGCTAATTATTGATTGAACATGAATCATTTCTCGTTGTAATAAGTCAGCATTATTGCACCATTTTATTTCGAAAGTAGAAATAAAAAAGGGAGACATTGTCGAAAATAATGGTATATACAAGAGGGAAACTGCACGAGCGGCATTCTCCGCACTTTTCAGCACTTCAGCAGCTCAGTATCTTTCAACAAGTTTGAGTGCTGAGATGCTGTAGTTACCTCCTTGGAAAGAACGCTAACTTAAGTGCTCTCTACTGTGTTGAAAAATTGAATAAAATTAAGACGTTTTTCTTTTTTTGTTATTAAATGCGTTTAACAATAATATTTTGTATATGAATTATCACAAATGGAAGTGGATATATTACTTGTCTCCAGTATATATTATGGATCGACTACATATTTTTTCTTGCATGTAAATATATTTCAATTAACAAGAATCACAATTTTCGATGGATATAATTGAGTCATTCATCGAAAACTGTACATTTTTTTTTCAACATGTTTGATAAAGAGAAATATTCAAAATGTCTGTGTTGCGCAAAAGGAGCCCTTATAATATGATCATTAGGTAACTCAAATTTGCGATTAAGACTAATAGAATTGTTTTCATTCGTGAATTTTCGGTTCAGATGTATGCATTGTTTTGAAGAAAACAACCGATGTATAAATAATTTGAGAGATGTATTGAACTAGCATTGTTAAGTTTCGTTGTTACTCATTAAAAAATGTTATTATTGTTTATTAATTCTGAAACTATCAAAATGTGTACTTTTAAAACATACCGATGGCACTCTTAAGGTTGATGCAGAATACTTCTGTATCGGACCACAACGTCTAATTGATTCAGACACCTGAACTATAGAATAGATGATAGATATCACCGTTTTTTTCCTGAAAATATTAACTCTTAGACAAACATAATGTGTTACTAATCTAACGCATGAGAAACCTAGACTATAAAATTCGAGCTCATGTTTGCAAAAAACTTTCCAATTAAGAGAACTCACGTATAATTGTACTATTACTCAAAACGTCACTCGTCGTCACTAAGATTTGAATAAAAGATGAAAATATTTACTGAGAAACTTTCAGATCACTAAATGAGAAATGGAACAATTATTTAGTTAAAAGAAGCAGTTTAACTGAATATAACAATCGAAATAATTGATCGAATTCATTAATTAAAAACTTAATTGATTCACTTGTATCATGATATCAAGCAGATGATTGGACTAAATTCATTGCGAATACCAAAAACATCAGATGTTTTAATGTTGTAAGGGAGAATTGATTTGAAATATCTATATATAAATCAAAAAGGAAGTTTTTTTCATCCTTTTACACACGAACTTTTATACCTAAACTGTATTTATCTTGCTATACAATCGATAATTATTCATATATCATTTTTTTGGATCGTGATTCTAGATTCGCTGAGAGAATGGATCAGTAGAATGTCTTTTCTCCAAGGATTCTTTCAGAAAATTTATCATGAAAACATTTTTCTGTACTCTAACAACTGTTTCGATTCTATATAATAGTCATATGTATATATGTCTTATCGAAAAAAGAAATGACAATTATGCTTATAACACATTGAAAAACTTTTTAATACCCAAAAAGTAATGAGTCGGTATTCATGCCCTTTATATGTTTGGAAAAAACTTCAATTGAATGGTAAATGACAAGCTGTGGAAGGAAATCGAATACAGTCCAGTTAGATGTTTATCAGACGGAACTTTTCTTTATAGAATATAACTCACAGTGAGTTGTAAGCTAAATTTCCAACAAACGATTCTTTTAGATAATAATGATAACAACTAAGCAGTACATATATTGCTGAATAAGTTTTTTTTTAAGAAGGTTCCAGAATACACATTATGAAGAGAATCAGAAATAAATGACATGGGTCGTGTTGACCATAAGTAGACTCTAGATCATTTGATTCTACTTGACTGAACGAACAAAAACTTTTCTCTCGTATTTGTGAAAGAACTATAATTACTTGCGACAATTTAACAATGTGTTCATCATATTATTTCTAACGTCTATTTTCAATATCGTCTTTTTTGTTTCTTATAAAGATACATGTGCAGCGGTGTAACCAAAGGAGAAACAAATGTGCAATTGCCCATTTCGTTTGGAGATTTTACCATTCAAATTTTACTTTTTCAGAATTGTTTATTTATTTTTTAATTAGATAGTAACTGTATTTTTTTTCTTCCGTCTAAATCACATATGTACTCTTTGCTTGTTCTTTCTGTGAAGAATTAAGAAAAAAAGAATTGCTTCTTGTATTTTAACTGTAAGTTTTGGCAGAGGCGGCGATACGTACTGAAATCAGATGATGCTCAATGAAAATTTATATACTGCTTAAAGATAGCTTTTCACATATTAGAATGAGATAATATGAGCGAATTTCAGGTGATAATCCGTTTTAGATTATTTAATGTTTTTTGCTATCAGAAAATAAATGCGCTAACTTACTTCATCCTTGACTAACAGAATTTCTAAATCTCTGCAAAAAGACAAAAATTTCAAGATGTTGTTGTACCTTTTGTTTTTTTTTCTAAAAACATCAGAAATTGGTCTAGCACATCGCTTTGATATCATTAGTGTTTATAATCTAAAATATTAATTTTATGACTATGATCGAAAGAAAGTACTGTTTATCTGCTTAATATCTATATTAAGATGAAATCACTTTTGCTTAATAAGAAAGACATAATAATCGTCTAACATACTAGTAAAATCATAATGCCAAATGCATCCAAAAAATATGACAACTAGACATTTAGATAAGTATGAAATAAACTTCTTTCACTCTGTATTTTAGTTGATATATTTGTTGATATTTTTAACAATTACTATCGATGTATTTTACTGAATACATCGAGGAGAATGACAGCATCACAAAAGAGAAGATGGACGCTCGAATATAGCTAGTTTTGATACCTTTTGATTGCATAATTCTACGATTGGTCTGGCACACATACCACTTTATGTAAATAAGATAAAAGGTGTCGTTATGAACCATAAGTACATAGTTAGTGAATTTACTATTGTCCAAATTTCTTAGTTTTCTTCATCACAACATATAAATAAACATATTAGAAGTTCGAATCTTCTCAATGAAATAATATTCATCTGATAGGATAAGTCAAAACCTTCGTGCAGATAAACATCAATTCATAATTTTAGATGAGGCTCAAACTTCACCTAGCCTATACGTTCTGCTGCCTATGAGTTTGGGTGAACATGAGTTCGATTTTATGGGAAAATACTAACAATGTGAAGAAAGTGAAGAATAGATCAAAGAGAAGAGAAACAAGAATACAGAGCAAAAGAGCACACAAGAGCATATATATGTGTAGATATATATAGAGAGTGATATATACAAGAGAAAGAAAAAGTCCAATGAC
>CAJNSZ010000021.1:448514-502076 GCA_905329745.1 Rotaria sp. Silwood2
GAAAACCGCGGTTTCATCGCACACCACCGCGGTGTCAATTCGATAACCGCTGAAAACCGCGGTTCACAGCGGTTTCTTGCACCGCGTTCACAAAAAACCGCGGTGTGTGCACTCGTAACCGCGGTTTCAAATTTAGCGTTTATTACCGGTTTTATAAACCGCGTTGCATGCACTGATAACCGCGGTTTTCATTATACCGGTTATTACCGGTTTTATAAACCGCGGTTTACTGCATCATAATTGCGGTTTCAAATATAGCGGTTATCACCGGTTTCATAAACCGCGGTTTACTGTATCGTAACCGCGGTTTCAAATATAGCGGTTATTACCGATTTTATAAACCGCATTGCATGCACTGACAACCGAGGTTTTCATTATACCGGTTATTACCAGTTTTATAAACCGCCGTTTACTGCATCATAACCGCGGTTTCAAATATAGCGGTTATCACCGGTTTCATAAACCGCGGTTTACTGCATCATAATCGCGGTTTCAAATATAGCGGTTATCACCGGTTTCATAAACCGCGGTTTACTGTATCGTAACCGCGGTTTCAAATATAGCGGTTATTACCGATTTTATAAACCGCGGTTTACTGCATCATAACCACGGTTTCAATTCTAGCGGTTATCACCGGTTTTATAAACCGCGGTTTACTATATGATAACGGCGGTTTCACATATAACGGTTTTTAGTGGTTTTTTCCGACCCCGGTGTGTGCAGTTATAAGCGCGGTAAGTTTGGTTAGGATGTATGAAATGGCTATCGATTTCAATTACACTGGCTTACGTTCAGTCATGATTTAGGTTGATTTAACAGTTGATGCTTGATTGAGGTGAACTAGTTGAGTATGTGGTTTGCTTGTACTATATCGTAATGCAAATTGAGGAAGCGAACTGATAATAATTGCTGCAGGTAATAGTGATCTGAAATCGTATATATTGGAAAAAGTATCGAAGTGAAGTTAAAAAAGTAGCGTTCATGTTTTAAGAAACTTGATTGAAAGAGATAAATGTTAATCAAGACATTTCGTAATGGTTATTTTGCACAAGAGTATTATTTCGGAAAAGTACGATGATGTGAAAGTTAGAAAATTATGATGATTCGTTGAAATTTGGGTAGCGAGCAAAATAACAAGTCTCGTTACTATTGTAGAAGCACCCTTTTTCAATAACATTTTCCGTTGATATTAAATGCATCTCTTTCGCTGCGAATTTTTACATGCAGTCTCTTAACATACGAAGAGTGATTTTTGAAAAGATGTTCAAAGAAAATAATCGTAATACAAAAGATGATAACACAAATTTAACCTGCAAATGTAAATCAGAACGTTAACATATTAAAAACATACTCCAAAAAATTTTAAATTTAGCGTTTAACAGCGGTTCCTAGAATGGCACTCACGGAACATTTTTTAAAAAGAAACCGCGATTAACAGCGGTTTGTCGCACCGCATTCTAAACGAACCACGGTTTCGAGTGTTGCGGTTATCACCGGTTTTATAAACCGCGGTTTACTGTATCATAACCGCGGTTTAAAGGAAGAGAAGGGTCAGGAAAGTGAAGGAAGAGTGGGGACGTAGTTAGAATTTTCTTGAAGTGCTCAAATGCAGCTTGCTGCTCCGCGTGCCTATAAAACTCATGTCGTTTGGCACGAGTCTTATTGGTAATTTTATGTAAAGGAGCAGCTATAGCTGCAAAATTATCTATGCATTTTCGATAGTACCCTATTTTACCTAAAAATCGATTTGCCTGTGATAAAGTGCGAGGTGGTTGGATATCAAGGATAGCCTGAACTTTTTCTGGTGTTGGTTGAACAGTAGTGGCAGTAACTATGTGACCAAGAAACTCAATTTGTGGAGCTGCAATTTGACACTTAGAAGAGGATACCTTGAAATGAGCATTGCTTAGAATTGATAAGACTTCATCTACATGACGTTGATGTTTCTCAAGTGAATGAGAAAAGACAACAATGTCATCAAGATAAATGACTGCATAGTCCCATCTACCGGTAGCAAGTAAATTATTCATAACACGCTGAAAACTAGCGGGAGCATTTATGAGATCTTGAGGAAGTACATTGAACTCGTAATGACCGTCAGGTGTTACAAACGCTGTTTTTTTCTTGTCGTCTTCAGCAATAGGTATTTGAAAATATCCACTTTTTAAATCAATTTTTGTAAAGTAACTATGTCCAGAGAGACGGTAGATTAACTCTTCAGAAGATGGCTGTGGATAAGTGTCTTTTTTTGTTATAGAGTTAAGGCGACGAAAATCAACAAGAAAACGAAATGTACCATCAGGTTTCTTTTTCAAAATAACAGGAGACGACCAAGGGGAAGTGGACGGACGAATTATATGATCTAACAGGAGTTTATCAGCTTCTTGTTGCAGTTCTCTACGCTGTTCGACAGTACGATAGTATGAACGAGTACTATTCGGGGAGTGGTCTCCGGTGACTATGACATGAGGAAGCTGAGTTTTAGCAGTAGTATGTTTCGACAAGTCGAATACGGTGCGATGCCGTTGTAGGATGTTATAGAAAATTTGTTTTCCTTCAGTGTCAGTTATGGAACTAACTAAATCGTCAATAATAGAATCTATATCCGAGGGATTGTGAGTAATTTTGGGTTGAATAGAAGAGAGAGTAACTAAAGATGAATTAGAAAGTGGGAACCATGTGGAAGATGGAAGAGATGTGATTTTGATTGGAACCGGAGACGAAGGAAAGAAACTAATATTACCAAGAATCGTACCTTTACGCAACTTGGATGGAGTCTTAGCAAGATTAGAGATAAGGATGGAAGTGTGAAAAGTATTTACACGTAAAATAGCGTCTGGAATAAAAATATTCTTTTTCTTACATAAAATTGTATCAGGTGTATAAGAGACTTGAGAAGCAGATGAGATAGGTGTGAGTAAACAAACAATATGTTCATGATAAGGAGCGAGTTGTATGGATTGAGCAAGACGAACTGGAATGGAGATGTTATCTTGAAATTGAACAGTTGTTTGACCATATTGAGGATGATGGAGAAGAAGTTCTTGTTGAGGTATACGAAGTACTACGTTATATTGACGACACCAGTCCATACCAAGGATAAGATCGACACTTAATGAACCAACAACAACAACAGAAACATATGTAGGAATGTGATTAACACAAATACACAATCGGACTATTCCATGAAGTGATATAGTGGTATTAGCATCACCAAGCACTGCGGTAGTGATAGAGGTTTTTTGAATAGGAGAATGAGAAAAGGTGTTAAGGAGAGAACGAGTGATTAAAGTATGTGTAGCATCGGTATCAAGCATTGAATGTACAATCGAGCCATTGATAGTAACAGGAATGGTAATAAGTGATGGATTTATAGCATGAATGGAGGGACGACCATCACGAACCCCCTTTAATCTTTTGGGCGAGACGAACATTGATTGGATATATGACCAGATCGACCGCATGAATAACAGACAATAGGACGACGAGAGAATATTGACGAGTTAACATCGGGATATGTATGATACGGATATTGAGACGAAGGAGAAGTAACCAATGAAGGATAATTAGTTGTGTTGTTGTACGACGGACCAGAGTACGTGGTAGACATTAAAGGTGGTTGGTACGATGGTGTGTATGGTGATGGAAACCGATGTTGATAGTGCCTTTGTTGATTAGAACGGTTCGCATAGTTAGAATATGATGGTGACGTATTTTGACGAACAGTTGAGGTACGTTTTCGAGCATCAAGAACCGCAGTATCGAGTTCAATACGTTGGGCACGATTAAGCAAAAGTTGCGGTGTAATAAAATCCTCACCTTGTAACCGTTCATATAAGGTAATTTTCATGCCCGCTTTTAGCCAGTCAATGATTTGAAGGTCAGTCATGTCAGTATCATGTTTTCGATATAGATCAATAATAGATGCATAATATTCGGTGAAAGATTCGTTATCACCTTGTTTTCTATCTTTTAACAATTGTAGGTTCATGTCACGAGAAGTAGTGACAATTTGAGGGAAAGCATCTGCTATTGCATTCGTATAATCATCCCAAGATAAAAGATCTTCCCGATGTGTGAGATGCCATTTTAAAGCGTTTCCAGCTAAATATTGTGGTAGGAATCGACGTTTTTGACGAGAGTCATAGCCAATAATATCAAATTTTAGCGATACAATATCTAACCATTCCGTGATATTTTCTTTTGGCTGTCCAGAAAAAATCGGAATGCTATCAATAATTTTACCGTATTGTTGTTCTTCCATAGTGATAATAGAATGACTGACGTCCAACTTGAAATGAGATGAATTATCTTTGGATAGAGACCTGGATCGAGAGTGAGTGTCGTGACGTATGTTTCTTTCTTCGGCTTATATGGCTCTTCGTTCGCGAGCTTTCTGTAGTTCTTCTGCAAGCATATACTAGAATGTGGTTTAAGTTTGAATAATCGATCTACTGATCAGTGGTTTCAGCAGACCGGCCAGTGCACCATTGTGAAGACTAATTTGTATTTCAATCAGATAAAACCAGCACAAAGAATGAAGCACAGATGACAATCGAAGATGTACAGGGAGAGCACACACGCTTTTCACAAAGCTCGAGTATATATATATTTCTGAGCCAAGACTCCTGAGTCAAGCATCCCATGTTCATGACTCAAAGAATCCTGACTCAGAAGAAATAAACAAAATACAAAGCATGTGGTATCATGGCTGAAGGCCATGACAACCACTTATTAACCGATGCCATCAATCGTACTTATTCCGACAAGATTTGCAAAGATAATCTCCTATTTTCACATGCCTTTCGGTCTTAACCGCTGAGTACTTACGATCACCTTCACGAATTCGATTTTCGCACACACAGCATTCAACTTTTCCTTCATGAGGCATAATAAAATACGTATTCTCAAATAATATAACACTGTTATAGATATGTGGCCCTTTTTTTCAATTTAACAGCTAAACGTTCTTATTACTGGCTCTGATAAAATAATAATGACGTTATGTGTTTAGTATTGCGCTTAATCATATGTTGTTCGCACTTTCACGTATAATATGCGTTCCTGCTGGTATGCAGCTTCATTGTTTTTTTCTCTTTCTTCTTCCCCATGATTCTCACGGGTCCTTTGCGTATCCATTTTTTGATCATAGAGAAGAAAAACAATAACCAAGATTTCTTAATTTGTATTTGACAGACTACATCTACACTATGTTTTTTTTTGCACCCTGTTTTTCTGTGCATGCATGATCACCAAATAGTATTAAATTGATTCAGAGAGTATCAATAGTAGATTCATATCAGATATAACTATAATTCGTAAACTCCTTCTTCACGAATTCCAATAGACAGTGTGTGAATGCGACAATATTTAAATGAATGTCTTTAGAAAAATCGTATGGCTTTTTTAACCGAAATAAGTAAAATCCAAATAAACCTGATCACCACTAGAGCGATGAAGACGATAGTCTTCATACAATTATCTAACATAATTAAAATAACCTAGATGTCAATGATAATATGAATCGCGTATAACAATTGATGTCACATTTGACTTTCCAAAAAAATAACAAGAACAGGAAATGGTATCCTCTTCATACGGATTTACAAAAATAATATGTACCTATTTGCTTATAGTGCTTCTATTTTTCTGATTCTACAAATATGAGGTTTTTATAGTTGACAGAAAAGACCATCTAACGACTTATAAAAGAGTTGACTTAAAAAAGATTTTTGAACGGACCGTAAATCAAACATGTTATACTACATGTAAAAATGGACATACTTTTTACTTTGTGATCTTGGACTTTTTGATGGACCCACCTTTGTATAATTTTAAAAATTATAGGATTTTGTAGCCCGTGAAAAGAGCTATCCGAGGAGATATAATTGAAGCTGACTTTCTTGAATTTATATAGAGGAAACTAATCTAAAAGGCTATAATGTCATTACTATGTATTCGTAATAAGGTCATTCGAAATGATAAGGTAGGAAGTCCTTAAATGTATTGGAAAGTACTCGCCAGTTGAAGCTCTTTCATTCTATATATGATTGTGCTGGATATCGTGTGAAAAGTCCAATGGGGCAAATTACGGTCTTATGCGCCCCTGTCCTTTCTTTCTCTTTTGTTTGATATTTTAACTTCGTAAGAATTCCATTGGTAGATTTCTTTTTAAAGTCATCATTGTATGTTTTCAACAAAGAAACTATTCAACAAGTTACATTGTGTATTATAGACCTGTCTTTTATTGTGAATAAGAAGTAGAAAGTCATCGTTTGCCGGAATGGTCAATGTTCTTATAATATATATTTTTATTTTGTTTTAAAAAAGGATTAAAAAAAACTTATCACATAAAATCAGTAGTTTCTTAATGTGTTACATGTAACGGTTTTCTTTTTTTGTCCCGAGTATTTTCTTCATTATCTCTAGGAAATGTATCTAATGGTCGTCTACCCGATACTTGAAATAAAAGCCATTCGGACAACCATTCTGGTAACAAAAAATCATTGATAAAACCAATATATTTTATATGATACGGTAATATAACTTCATTTCGACGCCATGCAATAGCTTCTAATACTTGACTAGCAGCATAACGTGGAGAAACAATAGGCAACAAAAATTTTAATGAAACATAATTTACTAATGGATTAAACATTTTTGTTCTCATTATATATGGGCAAATACAATGAACAGATACACTTGTATTTGGATATGTAGCATGAATATCAAGACGAAGTGATCGACTAAGACCTAAACTAGCATGTTTTGATGACACATAACTTATTGGACCATGAGAAGCATGAATACCTAGAATTAATAAAATAAATAAATGAATGAATGAATGAAATTATATATATTTGAAATTTTTATACCAAGAACACTTGAAACAATAACAATATGTCCGCGATTAGCATCAAGCATGTATGGTAAAAATGCTTTAATTAACCAAATAGGTGAAAGCGAATTAACATGAAATGTACGTTCAACCTCTGTATCAGTTTCATTTAATAATGATCGTCCACTAACAAAACCAGCATTAGCAACAAGTATAGTTACTTGTCCAAGATCATAACGAACTTTTTCAGCACATGCATATATATCGGTGGAATGTGTTACATCAAGATGATAGAGTCGTACACGACTTGATGAATTTCGATTATGTAATATTGTTAAACATTGTTGTTGAGTTTCACGATTTCCTATATAAATATAATATATTTTTTTTCGTTTTTAAATTTTATAAATAATAATTTTCCTACCAACATCATCTACATCACAAAGTGCTAATGAAGCACCAGCTCTTGCAAATGCTAATGCTATTTCTCTTCCAAGACCATTTGCTGAACCAGTTATAAGTACAATATGATCATGATAATCATGAACAGTTGGTTGAAAACCTAACCATTGTAAACAACGATAAAAGATAAGAAATGTTACAGCTAATGGATAAAGTATTAAATTGATCAAAAGGCGTAGAAAACCGAGTAAATCAATCATTGATATGTTCAACAATAGTTTTTTTATTTGAAATAAAACAAAACAAAAATAAGTGACAAGAAAAGTATTCTATTTGAATATTCTTTAATCTTTTATTTCTTTTTTTTTTTCATCTTATCAATAAGTCAACTAAAAAAGTACATAGGTCATTTAAGTTATATTAAAAAAAGAGATTTCTTAAAAGATTTTTCATCATCGATATATAATAAAGAACAGATTATCATATGAATTCTTGAAATATTAAGAAAACTTTGTTTAAAATGCTCACAGAATGTAAATATTGTATTTTAATACAGATAACAAGGTTAAAGTTTTCGACTAAATTTATGAAAGGTCATATGATCCGTAAATTTAATCTTTGTTATATCAACTGTCGGCAAACAGAAAGTATGCTATGTATCTGCCACGTAGCTCTGTGATACGGTAACGTGAAGAAAAAAAAAGAAAGTTTAGCAAAAGATGAGATTATAAAAGCTATGATTTTGAGTATATGAATATACAAATTTTCAAACTAAAGAATTATTTTTGAATATTGCCTTCAATAAAGAGTTTTTGAAAATAGATAGAAGTAAATGATTAATCAATCTAGTTTATAAATGAAGTCAAATTTTGATTGGATAACCTTAGAGGACACGTTTATGTGGTTATTAATGGTAGAGTATGAGTAAACAATGATACTAACGAAATGTCTTATCTCATCCACTATAATTCAAAACTTTTATTCGCTTGTCTCCAAACTAATCATAATTTACTTCTGATATTATAAACAAACTAAACAACATCCGATGCAATCTACTATAGATAGAGTGCGTTCTACAATCACTTTATTCAAAGAGAAAAAAAAATCGACTACGTATATCATGATTTAACCAAAAAGAGTGTTGTTGTTAGTGATTGAGTAAAAATATGTAGAATAGAAAAGAATATTATATATCCAATTACACTTTGTATCAAAAATATCAAATTGTATTTTAATTGATACCAGTTTTTATGCTATCTGTTTGAAATCAGCATAAAAACCAATCTTATGCAACAATCAATATCAGAGAAGAGAAATTCAGAGTGAGAACAAATACTATGTCACTATAAATTTTATAAAAATTGTTCTTGGGGAAAAAGAACTTATAACCACCAGATTATTTATGACTTAAATCTGCAATTGTTTATGAAATCTTTTTGAAAATCAAATTATTCCTAAGTAAATTTATGTTTTATCATTATACTACCACACGCTAGTTTTTTCACTTATTGAAAACTTATCAACGAGTATTATGAAACAGCAAAATTGCAAAATCTAACTTCTGATTGTATAAATATTTTGAAAAAAAAAATGAATATAGACTGAACATTTCGAAGAAAAAATGTAGGTATATCACACTTCTCTCTGAAACAATACCTATCTCGTACATATTCTATGAAAAAAAAAACTCCTAAATTCTAGTTTATAATAGAAACAACAATATAAAATCAAAAGGATTAGATAAATATATAGTTTCCAAAAAACTCGTCGGGATAATAAACGTAAATATCTTGTTTAACACTTTAAGGTGATTTCATTGTCTTTTAAATCATATGATAGTATGCTCCTTGAAGTTTTATTTCTGATAATTCGTTTTTCAAGAAATGTTCACACTGATGATCGTCAATTAAAATAAATCAACTTGTCATTTTCGAAATATTAGAAGAAAAAAAAGATCTTATACGACTATATTTTTATTAATTTATTTTTGTTATTGATACTTGTTTTAAATTAAACCTAATGTTCAATAAATATTATATATAGACATCAATTTTTTATTTTATTGTCATAAATAAACTCATTAGAATGAAACCTAACTTTGTTCGAAAGAAAAGGTTTCTCATAATGACTAGTATTCTCAAATTCTTGTATCAGTGTTTAACACATTTTAGTCCAATCTAATAAATTATTATCGTGAAGTTTTTCATCGAATTGCGTCTATTGTGAATTTGATAAAAGATTATGAGTTACAAATCAAAGTACAGTCGTCCGTGAACAAACAACAATATGCTGCTACATGTCAAACATTTGAATGTGAATCTTCGTTTACTTCTTTTTCTGCAAGTTGTAAAAGTATTTTAAGAAAACGGTTGATTCGCGATCATCTCAGTTTCAAAATTAAAACGTTATAAGTATCTTTAATGTAATACAGTGTTGATTCTTTCTTTTTTAAATTCGACAAACAATGGTGTTTTTCATGATCGCAGATGATCTATATTTTAATTTTTAAGAAAATTTTTTCTATTCAAACGTTTCTAGACACAGGCATTTATCTGTTAATGTGTTGAATAAAACTTCGAAGGACATTCTTTCATGTTATAAAAATTGTTTGAGCTATGGACGAGAGATTTTACGTTTATTTTTTTGGATCTAAGATGCAATTGGTGCCGAGGACTAGTCTAACTTATTTACTTTCTTGCTTTTACTAAATAAACATATGTATGTAGTGAATTTAATTTGTAAGTTGATTACATCAAATGAGTCTATCGAGTTGGTGCTAAATCCGGCCAGGTTCGAGTATAAAAGTTTTCTGTTAACTGGGTGGAACGGATTCTACTATCTAGAGATGCAATCGATACTTGATGTTAAAAATTCAAGCCGCTTTCATCTCTACTCTGAATATAATTCAGGACTTGGTGCTTACATTCATAGATAAATAAAAAGTGTGTTTGCCATACTGATAAAAAAAACCATCAATCCGTTAGGTGTCGCTTGATGACGGTATTCAACGAATTTGTAAGGTGCCAATTGTGTTTTTATTGTTTATGACAAATACCAACCAACATATCCATAGTATTCACCGTACTGATTCATTCTTATTGACAGATTTATTTGCAATTGTGCGTGTGGATAGTTCAATCATAATTATTTACATTCTTTAGAATATATCAAATTATATTTAATATCGTGAGTATTAAGTTTTTATTTTTATTTTTATTCTTTATTAGAATTTCCCATTTAATATTTGTTAAACATGAACTATTTTTATTTTAATTTTATAATTAAAAATTAATCATAAAAATTGTCTCTAGACAAATGTCCTTGTTTAGAAGTTCATCTACGTACTACAAGATCAATCATATACACAATCAGACGTTTCATTTTCCATGTTATATTTTACAAAAAATATCATAGTTTCTTATTCTAGGAGTGGAAAAAAAGAATCTACTTCTGCTATGCAATCAAGTTAGAATATTCTCATATTCTATTCTTTTAATATTTATTTCTCTAGGCTTTATTTTCTTTTTCTCTCTGTATCAATTTTTTTATACAGAGGTAAAATAGTTTTTAAAACAAAAAGTAAAATTTATTTATTCTATTTTATTGTTTTTTTTTTAATTTTATATTTAAGAAAGGAAATGGATGATGATATAGAAATTGAACGTATGTTAGAAGAAAAAATGCAAGAAGATGTACAAAAGAAAGTACACGAACAAACAATAAATAAAACAAATGAAAAAAAGGACAAAGACAAAGACAAAGATAAAGATAAAAAACATAAAAAACATCACAAACATCATAAACATCACAAGTCACATAAAAGTGATAAAAAACATGAACGTAAACGAAGTCGTTCACCAATTGATCGTCGTCCTCAATCACCAACACCAACAACATTACCTAGTGGAAAACGACGAGATGTTAATTCTGAATTACATCAATTAGCTAAAACAATGGGTCGTCCAAAACAACCCAAAGAAAATATATCTACATCAAAACCTAATCGACGAGAAAAATCACCAGAATTAACACCAGAAGAACGTGATCTTCGTACTGTATTTTGTAAGAACAAGTTTTTATTATTATTTTGTTCTACTAAACGGTATTAAGGATTAGGATAGAACGTAATTCACTTAAAATTTTAATCTTAGGAATTTAAATTACTAGGTGTATAGTTTCATGATAGAGGATTTGAATAGAAATTTTTAGTGATGAGCAAAGGATTGAAAATTAATGCTAATAGATTTTTCAAACATCAGAATAATTTTTAGGAGTGATCGGAGCTCTCTAAATTCCTTCCAAGTAAATTAGGTTGAACACTTCAGGTTTATTGAAATAGCGAGTTTTATTCTTTGCCATGCATTGTATAAACTAATGTATTTTAAAGACTCGATTCACGTTTCTTCGAGACTTTATAAAGTTAGGGAAAAGTCAGAGTCAAGAATGATTCCGACTTCTTCTCATGAGCACATACTTGAAAGAGCTACCAATTGAATCTGTTGAACAGTCTATCATTGATAGAAAAAGATAGCTTTGTATCAAACGACGGATTATGTTGAATTTCGAGTTTGTTTGATTTCCTACCGAATCGTTCTTTACTTCTCAAAGTTACGTAATTTTCTTAATTCTATACTTATCGAAATTTTCAATGTTTCTAAAAACTTTTGATTTGCACTGCTATGTGATTATCGAGCTTCTGAAAATTTTCTTAATTTCCTTTTTCGAAAAGTTGAACACATGTCACATCTAGACAAAATATTGCCCAACATAAGATGATGGATGTGTAGGTGTCCATGTGAATATGAGTCTTCTTTTGATTTCACAACCTTGATGTTTTTTCTTTCTTTGTTTTTCTATATATTCTTCCATTTTATCCAAGCGATGTATATATATTAATCGTGTTAAAATCATAAGTTTAATTTTCTTAATTAACATAGACTTATATTTTTGTTTGTTAATCAGGTATGCAATTAGCAGCAATGATCCGTCCACGTGATCTTGAAGAATTTTTTTCTCGTGTTGGTAAAGTTCGTGACGTTCGTTTAATAACAGATCCTCGAACACGTCGATCAAAAGGTGTCGCATATGTTGAATTTCGTGATTTAACTTGTGTTCAAGCTGCACTTGCTTTATCTGGTGAAAAACTTCTTGGCATACCAATTATAGTTAAACCATCAAATGCTGAAAAAAATCGTTTAGCAGCACAAGCAGCTGCTGCTCAAAATTCCGTTCTAACTAATGGAGCAGCACAAAATCCAGGATCGATGATACCAACACATGGACCTATGAAATTATATGTCGGATCACTTCATTTTAATATAAGTGAAGATATGTTACGAGGAATATTTGAACCGTTTGGTCGTATTGATAGTGTTACACTTATGAAAGATCCTGATACAGGTCGATCACGAGGATATGGTAATCAAAAACTTTAAAAAAGATATTTGTGTTTTTATTAAAACTGAATATATGACTTTCTTCGTTTGTTTCTATAGGTTTTATTCAATTCGCTCATGCTGAAGATGCTAAAAAAGCAATGGAAAATTTAAATGGTTTTGAATTAGCAGGACGACCTATCAAAGTTGGTCATGTTACTGAACGACTCGGAGAAATGACAGGTTCAACTGGTGTAAGCTTTCCAACATATACTGCTGGCATTCAAACATCATTTGCATCATCATCAAATCTTGATTCCGATGATCTTGATCAACGTGGTATTAATTTAGGTGCAACTGGACGTTTAGCTTTAATGGCGAAATTAAGTGAAGGTAGTGGTTTACAAATGCCAAAACATGCTATTGATGCTTTACAAGCAGCACATATTCAAGCAGCGAGTTCTCAACATGTTCGTATACCTGAGCCACCTAATTCACAACAATTAGCAACAGTAACAGCTGTTGGTACACAATGTTTTATGCTTTCAAATATGTTTGATCCAGTTGCTGAAGCTCGAAATCCTCGTTGGACACAAGAAATACGTGATGAAGTTATTGAAGAATGTAATAAACACGGTGGTGTTGTGCATATTTATGTTGATGAGAAAAGTCCCGATGGAAATGTTTATGTTAAATGTTCAACTATTGCTAGTGGTAAATATTAATTTTGTTTTAAAAATAAGGATCTTTTATGTTTTTATTGTACTGTTTAGATGGGAGAGAATAAATAGAGGTTTCTTTTTCTCTTATAATCGACTAAATGATAAATAGATAGCATGAAAATTAAGTAATGGTCGTTGTAGATTAACAGATTTTATTATTCAAAAATTTCGTCTACGTAAACTTTGTTCTTTTTTTTTGAATTAAAAAAAGTAGAGCACGATCCACAAAGAGTACTGAAGTTTTAGAGTAGAAATTTGACTCGCCCCCCCCCCCCTCCCCCCCCCCNTTTTTTTTTTAAGAATAAAAAAAGAAGACACGCACCCCCCAAGAAACGCGAGTTTTTAGAAAGGAAGTCTGCCCCCCCCCCCCCCCCCCCCCCCCCGAGACCATGACAGGCGTTGACATACGGCCACACACTGTGCGTCAATAGCATCTCGTCATTATATAGGAACTACTTTCTTATTGTATTTCGATAGTATTAAGTAAAAAGATTGGCAAAGAAATATGTCCCAAAATAGATACAATAAAACGACTTTTGTGCGATAATCAACAACAGTTATATCGTGTTTGGCATTTCAATCTCAAGGGATTGTGCTAAGAGATTTGTTATATTTATTACAGAGCTCGAAATAGACTGAATATTACAGACTCGATTTAGACTCAAAACAAGGTTAAATCAATCAAAACATGTTGGAAATTTACATTTAAATTGTTAACACAACCTTATTGAACATTAGCTTTAGAGATTTAAAGCACTAATTTTTACATAGTACTTTATATGTTCTTTTGTATACTGAAGTTCGAATTTCAATTCAGACAATAAATAATTCAATATATCAAACACTAGGATATCTCTCAAATAAAATTCAGCTTGATAAATTTTTACAAAATAAACTATAATGAATTTTTGAACTATTGTTCAGATTTAAAATCGTTGAATACACACACAACAGGCGCATTTTTTCACATTGGAAAATAACCATTTCTTAACGCCCTCCCCCTCAAAAATCTATTTCAGCCCAGGAACGTCCGAATTAGATGAAACTTTCAGGATATGTTGGGGTTGGAAACAGAAGACTACCATAAAATTTTCAGGTTTCAGGGAGATATGAACAAAAAAAGGGTCAAAAATGACTCATTTGGCATTCCAAATTTCTCGGTCCTAATTCGGTCAACATATTAATACTTTTTCTTTTGTTGGAAGGAGCATCTCACGGCGCAGGGCATGACGAGGCCGTTTTTTTTTTCAAACAGTCCTTTTTTAAGCGCAAGAAAACGACCACAAGTTCAATGACTTAAAAATATATCAAAAAATAGTAGCAAAATCATATAAATGGCTGTATATTAACCAAACAAAGGCTTAATTCAAGAAAAATGGCATGGTCATGCCCTGCGCTTTGAGATGCTCTTTCAAACAAAAAAAAATTTTAATACATTGAACGAATCTGGAAGGAGAAATTTGGGATGCGCTTTTGAGAAAGCGAAAACTGAGAAAACACGAAAAACATTTTTTGATTTTTCAAAAAACAGCTGGTTTTTCGAATAGGGGTTGACGGAAATCTTGAGAATTTTTTGGGAAAAATGAAGCAACGCGAAAAACACATTATCTTTTATGAAAGAGCAGATGACGGGCTATCTCCCCATATATTTATCTCAATTTAGGAATTTTTGACGAAAATTGACTTTTTTTGAGGGGGGCGGGGCTTAAACAAATATAATTTATCTATAAAGAAAATCCATCTAACAAATGACGATAGATTAATCAAAACTGAATGTATAATCAATAGATATTAAAACAAAATAGAATTCTAAATCATTAAACTCGATCAATTTTTTTTAATTCCAAAAGAAAATCTATTCGTATTCTTTTCTTTTTCTTATTAATAGCTATCAATGCTGTCAATGCACTTCATGGTCGATTTTTTTCTGGTCGTACTGTTATTGGTAATTATATACCAACACAATCTTATCATAAACTTTTTCCTGAATCAGCTTCAACAACAACTCAATTAAAATCTTCGTTTTAATTAGTTGTCTGGGTTCTACAATTGACAACATCCTATCATTTCAGTCATAGAAAAAAAAAACGACTAAAATGACTATAGATATATTTATATATATAAATACATTTGTTTAAAAAAGAAAATTTGTGTTCTGTATTTGTTTGTTTGTTGTTTTTTTTCTGTAAGCCGAAATGTTTTCAAAAAATTCCTGCGTATTATTCGATAACAAAAGAAAAAAAAAAAAATTCTTGTTTTGTTCTATTGAAGATGGTTCGTGTAAAACATCAAAAACCAGCGCGTCGAAATTATCATCAAAATAAAAAAACAAACTTTTCTCATACTACTAGTTCATCTAATCATAATGCAATTCAATTAGATCAACATGGATTTTTTGTAACATTTTGTTCATCAAAAGAATCATTTGTTCGTAATGAAGTTTATAATTTATTAAATCGTTTTGCTGATCAATTATTTGGTCCAGAATTTTCCGATGAAAAAGACAATGATGAAGAAACAACAAATCTTAATGATCTTGATTCAGCATTAGAAAATGAAAAACTTAAATTAAGCAAGTCAAATAAAAAACTTCGTCGCTTTCAAATTGTTAAATCAGGTACAAAACATTCATTTTTTGTTACAACTATATTACCAATAATATCATTAAATAAACTTATTGAATTAATATTTAATACAAGTATACAAACAAAAGAACAACATAGTCGATATATTGAACGTTTATTACCAATATCATTTGTATGTAAAGCATATGAAGATGATTTAAGAAAATTAATTATAAAAAAAGAATTTGTTGAACAAATTTTATTACTTACAAATGAAAATGATACATCAAATAATACCATATGGTTTGATGTACAAGCTAAAAAATCTAATAATACAACATTAAAATCAAGTAATTTAGAAGAAATTCTTATTAATGATTTATTATCAAGAAAATCTGATGATTTAAATGGAAAAACATTTAAACGTGACTATAAAAAACCTCAAATACATATATTAATACATGTGATTAAAAATTTAATACTTATTTCAATAGTACGAAATTATGATATGTATAAAAAATATAATCTTGCTTCAATTAATTTAGTTACAGCAACAACAGAAGGAGAAAAACAACAACAAAATCAAATTATATTTAAAGATGATGACGATGATGATGATGATGATGATGATGATAATGATGATGATGACGATAATAATGATGATGAAGAAACAAATGAATAAAAAAATTTCCTTTTTTTCTCTGTATTAGAAAAAAAAATTTAAATAAAAACGAAATTAAAAATATTCGCCATTTGTTTTGATACTTTCGCAACTTACTGTTAAAGTTTTTGATTAATCTTATATGTAATGTTACGAGCGACTATTATAGTTCTATTCTCCTCTTTTTCTCGTGCTGCGTTCTCTTTTCCTCTTTCTACCCTTATATCATCGTCAATGGAGACCATAGAGGAGGGGCAAGTGTTTTGCGATCACGCCATTGTGGTCTGTCTCATCTGACTTATCGACTTACTTATATAGTCTACATACATTTGTAGTTGTCTTACTATTTACTATCTTCTATCTAGATACAGAATAATAAATTCAAAAGAAACTATATATGGCTGCAATGCTAGTCGGTAGTGCATTATCTTGTTCATCACGTTCATTAATATTATTTACTTTTGGTTGTACATTAGCTGTTGTATTAATGACTTTTCAATATGAACATAAATTATTATTATTTAATTCTCCTCGTCTTATGCTTACTTTACCTTCTTTGAGTCTCATTTCTGTATGTGGTCTTGGTGCTGGTAAGTAAAGAAAAAAAAAATATTTTCTTTTTTTAAATTTCTTTTCATTTAAATAGCCTTAGTTGGCCTTCTTTATCCAATGCTTATGACTTCTACTGATAGAACATCTATGTCTACAGATAATGATGATACTATGGAAAAATCTCGAATTTGTAAATCATTAATAATATTTGTTGGTATCAATCATTTATGTGCTGTATGTTGATGAACATAATACAAAAAAACAATGCATATAGATTTTCTTTCTTGTTTCTTTTCGTTTAGAAAATTACATTTCAAAGTGATCTTCATTTTTCTATTACAGTAGTCTGTTTATGTATAGCATTTTGGTGGTGTTTTGATAGAAGTATAACTGGTTTTACTTTTTCAAGTATTGTTTCATTTATATTAACAATGACTACAGAAATTTTATTACGTGCTGGTGCATTAAAGTAAATATATTTATTTCTTTTTTATACATAGTCCTATAAGAAATTTAATCGTTTCTTTTGTTTTCTTTTTAAGATACACGAATTCGGATTTCTATTTGAAAACATGTGTGCCTTGTCTAACATTTGCCGGTGCTATTCTAACCATACAAATAACAAAATTTCTATCTCAAGTATGTATATTGCTTTTTTTATGTTTGTCTTATTTGTCATATTATTCTATATATAGAATAATCAATCACTAACATCGAATAGTCAAATCGAACAAGAACATGTAAAGAATGAATAAGATAATTATTATTATTTTTGTTTTTGGTCTCGTTATTTTCAGTCATATTATCTTTTTGAGTTAACAGATAAATTAACTTCTATTACTTTATGTTTCATCTCTACAAATGTTCATTATTATTTTATTTATTCTTTTTTTTATGCCTGTCCGTTATCCGATCATAGCTTTGATGAAAGTTTTTTTTTTGTCTGATTCCTCTAGATTTATGTTGGTTTGCTGTTTTTTATTTGTATAATGTATGGATAGGTTTTAAATGATAGACAAATTTTTTTTTCATTTTTTGCTTCGATATATGTTTGTGTAAATATGATTTTCTATGAAAAGTTAAGTTTCAAAGTATGAATACATTATTAAATGATTTTAAAGTCACAAAATATATGTATGAATCTTTTCAAAGAAAAAGATTGAATTTTCATTTAGTAATTTATTTATTTCAAGACGTCTGTTAGAAGTATTTGTTTTTTAATTATTTTCCAATTAAAAAATCATTCATTGTTTTCATTAAAAAAAAAACTATTTTAGTCAATGGAATTTTTTTTTTAATTCGATTCATTGAAGAAATTAACAATCGGCATTCGTTATTTTGAGTGATAAAAGTAGATAAACTATATTCAATGAGGTTTTAATTGTAAATTATCTTATTTTGGACAAGACATATATGTTTGATGCATTCAAAGGTGTCTTAAAATAATAATTAAACAAGCATATAATAGAATTTGAATGAAGAGTTTCTTCGTTTTGTCTTCAGTAAAATCTTTTTTTTTTCTAATTGCAAAAAAAATACTTCGTTTTTTGACTTTTGTACTTTGATAGATATCACCCTAGCAGATGCAGATGTGAGTTTCTCATTTTTCATATTTTAAGAACATAAAGGTCATTAGGTTCCGATTCTTTTTTTAGCTTGTCAATGATAATTTACAACAGAACAAATTTTTGCCTATCATCATTAGTACTTGTCTATATAAACTAGGCAGAATTTTATCATATTTTGTTGAACAAATTTATTGTATATAAATCAATTTATATAAAAACAATTCTCAACTGAATTTGTTCGCTTTTAAATAACATTTTTTAAATATCAGAGTTAAATAATAATTACGTATGTTTTTTTTTTTTTTTATAACAAGAAAATATATGCTTGGATGAATGATGATTCATTTCAAATACGAAATTATGCAAGATTAAATGAACCATTAATTGATTAACACTCATCAATTGCATCAGTCAATAAAACAGACATTTTGCTTTTGATTTTATCTTTTCACAGACACGACATAACATTTCTTTTCCCCTTTCTCTGTGTGTATGATAAATAATGATCCAAAGACAAATCTTTCTGGTAATTCTTGATATATCAAACAAATATCTCCATCATCATCTTAGTATTGATGAATAAGTGAAAGATTTATATTTATCAAAATTTGAATATTATGTACTCCTATACAAAATCTCATTTATAGATCCAATTTTACAATTTTTCTTTGCCTACAGGTTTATATTGATGAATTTTATATTCTATCATTCAATAAATATTCGTTTGATCTTTGATCCATATCAAATTATTTTTATATAATCTTTATCAATCGATGATATATAAAATATCAAATCTTGAAATAACGGGAACCTTTATTTTGTTAAATAATATTACATTCATTTATGTTTGCTTCGATGATTTCTCGTTTTTTTTTTTTCCTGTTTTTATTTCATTTGAATTCTTTTGATGTGATTATAGACGTCGCAAGAAGAAAAAAAACCACAAATAAATGAATTGAGTTTTTGACGTTATCGTTCGTTTCAACATCGTAACATGAACAATGAGTTTTTCGCTTTCTTTCAATATATAACATCGAATAAAAAAAACGTCAGTTTAGACTAGTATCTCGATGTAATAACTGTTCTCTTTTAGACGACTATTATATATGGACAACGAAAGAGAAGAAGACAGAAAGAGAGAGAGAGAGAGAGAGAGAGAATAGAGCGAAAGAGAAAATTTTCTCCTTGCTCTTGCGATCGCATAACGTACAACGGCAGTAGCAGCAGGAAGCAACACACAACATATAAGCTCATCCTATTCTCCTCCTTGTTTCTTGTCTCAATGATGTGTACATCGTTCCAACATTCAAGTACTCTCTTTATTTAAGTGGACATAGTGACTAACAATACTTCTCGATTTCGTTTTTCTTTTCTTCTGTTGTCATACTTCGAATAATAATAATAACAACAACAACAACAGCAACAACAAATATAAATATTTAAATTTAATATATATAAATATTCTATCCACATACAATGTTTTGGACATTCTTCATTAGTCTTCTTCTCGTCATTGAAACATCGTCTTTCATTGATAATAATGGTAAGAAGATTATATAGGTTATCGTATGTATTCATGCATGAGATTAAAATCAATCGATAGTAAATGGATATTTCAGATTTTTGTTCATTTTTCTTTTGTATATTCATGTGATTATATAGAAGTAATATAAAAGTGATAATATAAGACGTAAAACTTTTCCAACGCCATAAATTCAATGTATATATAAATATATGTGTATGGTGATGATGTAAACGACCATTTTACCATATATACACACGTCGTGATAATGTTCAAGTTCAGCTGTGATTTGCATAAATCATATCTTCTTTTGTATATATATATATACGTATATCTCAATGCAAGCCGATATATATATATACGAATTGACCCATCTGTAAAATTCCTCTTAGCAATCTCAATTGTCATTATCTATTGATTGATACACTTGTTGTCGCCCACTCACTTAGATTAAGACAAGAATAGTTGACAAGTTCTCTTGATCATATATACATCTTTATTTGATAAGTTGATTTGTAGTGTAATGTGTTGAACTATCCCGTTGCGTGTTATGTGAGAAAGAGAGAGCGAAAGAGAGAAATATATATTTACCTTGAGAGAAAGGAAAATAGATTATGTCATAGGATCATCATCACTAAAGATGTTAACCGGATGCCGACTAGTAACAAGTATCACGGATCATCTGTCTGTAATTACCGTGGACAGTGGTCAATAGTAAATAGTATAATAGAGATAAATTTTCTTTTTATAAGTGTTCTACAGTTATGTAAAAATGATTTCTCATTTTTCTTTTTTATCTCGAAAGAGATTTATTTTATTCAAATAAAAAAAGAAAAGAAAGAGAAATTGTGCGCACCGCTTATGAATAGTGCTTCTCCCAATGTGACACCGATTTGCATTCCAATACATATATGTATAAATATAGGCAGACATTAGTTCATTGGGGGACGTCTGTTACGAGTTGTGAATGAATGAAGTATATGAACTGACTAATTTGATTGGGGATAACGCGCATCATTCAGTTCTAATTCGATCTTGGCGGAGAGGATTTGTCCATTTTTGTCTTTGCTGCTATGCATGGTTGATGAGCTCTACATATTGCACATTGTCCTTTAATATAACAAATCAATGATGACACTTGCTTTAGGGAAAACTTTTCGTCTTTTAAATATAATAAAATAAAATAAAGCAAAAAAAAAATATGTTTTTTTTTTCTTCTTCTTTTTGTAATCTAGAAGAAATTAAACCAATAATGGAAGCATTACATACTAATGTAACAGTAACCAGTGGACAAAAAGCAAAATTAACATGTATATTTAGTAGTACAAATCATGAATTATCACTTTCATCATCACATCAATTAATATGGATTCGACAAAGTTATGCAACACATAATGGAGATTCAATATTAGCACATAATCAAGATTTATTAATAACTGATTATCGTTTAAATATTCAACGTACAGATACTGAGTATTCATTAACAATAACTAATATTAATATTGATGATGAAGGAATCTATACATGTGAAGTTAATAGTCAACCACCACAAAAAGCATTTGTTCATTTATATGTTCAAGGTAAGTGTATTATTTTTCATGAATATCTCGTTTCAGCTTTTTTCTATGCTAGTTTTTTTTCTTAAAATGCATGATCATATTCTGCACCTGCTCTACATTAGTAGTAGAATAAAAATGAGATCTCTAAACGGAAATCATGGTTCCGACGTGATGCGCGTGTGTATGTGTTTAATGTCTATTCTAACTGTCAAAGTTAAGCATCATGCTTGAATTGAGATGATCAACATATTTCAAGCTATGATCATGCAGATATATATATACATAGAGTATTTATTGGAATTGTTTATAATATAAAGCAAAAAAGAAAATGAGAGAGAGAAAATGCGAATGATTCTTCATTTAACTGAATGCCAGACGAATCGAAGATGAAATGAAGGCGAAAGAATATATATATATGTGCGTGCTGCTACTTAATGTATTTAATGTTATGGTGGTTAGTACAATAAAGATGAAGAAAATCGGTAAATGATGATGATCGGGAGTTCTGGCGAATATATAACAGAAGTGAACTGAACCGAAAGAATATGTTTATATTTGAACGAGTGATGACATTTTGTTGTCTACAATATATATATATATATATATACGTATATGAAACAGAAACAGAGACATACACATACGGAATTGCTTTTCAACGCTTCTCTGTACTAATATAACATGCGACGAGTATCAGCGTGTCCTTTTGTTCGTCGTCAGTCATTATATATTGCTTGGAAGAACTTAATTTTGATGATCAGCTGATAGACATGCACGCTAGTGATGATGTGTGCGATCAATTATGATTTGTTAGCGTGTGATTTTATCTAGATAAATATGACAAAAAGAAGAGTCAAAGACAATAAGGAAATTGTCATGATTTTAAAATGATAGTGAGTCTTAGTTTGTAGTTTTTTTTTCTGTTGTTAGTAGATTAATCTGAGTTTGCAGAAAAAAAAAGATGATAAAATCAAAATATTACACTTAGCTAGTGTTGGACTTTTTTTTAATGACATGAAATATTATGACTGATGATTTTTCTAATCCCGAGTGTAGGAAAAGGAAATTAACTATACATTATGTTCTACATAATATGTTTGATGATTTGCATTATGATTTTTATGTAATAACTGAGCCAATAAATACTTAAGATAAATTTATTTGATCGATGGAATATAATTCATTGTTTTTGTTGAACATAGTGAATTAGAATCGGAACGATTTTAATTTGAAAATTTTGTCAATTATTTTGTAATAAAAAGAAATTAATGAAATGTTTGAATTGTTCATAAGTTTTAGTATATTTTGAATGACAAGATTTTTTGTTAATACAATTTTTTGAATATATGATTTGAGTAATATCTTTATTGAGATTAGAAGTTTTTTACGATTGAATTTCATGTTCGAATATGTTGCGAATGTAATTATCTATTGAAAAATATTTTTCGTCATTAATGATTAGAATTATATCAGAATTTTCTATAGGTATGCTAATAAAATAAATCTTCTCAACTCAAAAATATTCCATTGGTTATTTATGATTCAGAAAGAAATTATCAGAGAATTGTATTTAATTTCTCGTTTTGTATCAACATTTTTTTTTTCTTACGAAATAATATAGAGAATCTGTCGAATTTAAACATATTGAAATCAGAGTCAGTTTATTACATCTTTTTGAGCCTTATTTCTAATTTCAATAAAATGTTTTAGTTAGAATCTGATAGTCGTTCTGAAGGTGCGAAATATGAATTTTTAATGATTATTTGTATTTTACTACTATACATCCTACAGATTTCTCATGCTATCATGACAATGATTTTACAATTGTCAAATCATACATAAATGTCGCTTTTAGATTATGATCCGTTTGATTTGCCTCCGAATCATAGTTGTATTCGGGTCGAACTTCACGGGTTTTAATAGTACAAATATTTCTAATATTATTTTGTACTTGAAAATTTTCCATTTATAGCTCATTAATTGAAATCATATAATTTGTTTTGCGAAGATAAACACGATTTGATCTATTTTTATGAATATCTTATTTTGTGAAACGAAAAAATATGTTATTTTTTTGCGTTTCGATTAATTTACGTGGAAAGGATTTGCGTACGGTCACACATCATTAACGTAAAACTCGATTTACGTTAGATACACATATATATTTATGACATATGTTTTGTTATATTGCTGACTATTTCTCTAGTTTAATTCATCTTCTACTTTTGAATTAATAATGAAACGATCAGATTCAGAAGAATCTCTTTCGCCTCCAAGTCGAGCTGATGATCGTTTTTTTGTTTTGGCTTCTGTGATATTACCATTTCTTGCTGAAGGAGCTTATCTATTTGATGTTTTTCATTATCATATGCATGGTACATCCGCTAATGGTTATGAAGGTTTACTTTCATCAGTTTTAAGTGTTTTTATCTATTTACAATATAGTGCACCACTTCGATCACGTTATGTACGTTTTTCTTATCATTTAAGTTTATGGATATTATCTGAAGTTGGAAATTTTGCACATATTATATATTCTACTAAAACAAATAATGTATTACATATAGTTGTTTATACTATATGGGCAATAATAGATACAATCTATTTTATTTGTCTTATTTGTTGTCGAGTATTTTATAAACATCGTGGTCTTCATGTTCATGTGCCACTTGAACAAGAACATTTATTTAATTTCATATCACGTTTAGAAGTTATTCTTGCTTTATTTATTCCGGTATTTTTTGATACACATCTTGTAACATTAACAAGAGATAATATTGCTTTTTATATATTATTTGATTTCTTTGCTGAATCATATCAACGTTTTCGTGGTATAGCTATTAAATCAACATTATATATATTTGTTGTTATAGTAACAGTGTCTGTTGCAACAGAATGGTTACATATTGCAAAACATGAATATAAATTTGAAATAGCATCAATAATAAGTGAAATTATTGCTGCCTGTTTTTGTTATGCTTTTATTGTTATGCAATTTTTTCCGGGTAATTTTATTCGTAGAAAAAATCGAAAATATCGTCATAGAGCAAGAACATTATCAACAGTATCATCAAATACAACATCACGTCCCTCTGCTAGTGGTACGAATTACATGATTTTTAATGATATTGATTCCAACAGGCGTATTTCATATTTTTAAAGTTCTATTTATCCAATCGATTATAGTTTTATATAATCCTTAATAGAAAGAAATTTTTTACTTGAAATAAACTATTCTTTTCTATCATCGAAAGTGTAATTATCTCATTTGAATTTATCTTTCAACTTTTTTTAATTTGAATTTTTTCTATGTATAATAGATTGTAGTTTAAAACTCTTAGAATATTTCTTGAAGTCTATTTGTAGTTAACGCTCTTTTATGAATTATTGATAATAAATAAGGGATACGTTGTTCAAACCTTGATACCACTTAACTTTGAAATGACTCTAGGCAAGTTATTAACAACTATTTGTCTTGAATTACCTATCGGATAACATGCTGACTACGTTATGACATGTATGTACTTGCTCTTGCAGTTAGAGTGTGATTGATTAGTATGTATGGAAAGTGCAAGAAGTTAGCGTTTGACCGACCTTCTGTCAAGGGCTATAAGTTAGTTATAGTGAAGATATCAAGCTAGTGAATCTGCCTCTAGGCAACATCCTATACCGAAAGACAGGAGTATTTTATTTTTAACGAATAGAATGCTTTTGTTGTGGTAAAAGTGTAATCTATGATTAATCGAATTGAGAAAGAATAATTTTATCACACCGAAGAAATCGTGAAAAAACTTAATCTACATCGAAATTTGTATAGAAAACAAAAATTGAATCTCATTATTATAATCTTTCCGAAATGAATTATTATATTTTCAAATAAAGATAAACATTGCTGCAATATTTACTTTCCATTATTCATTAAGAAGTATTTTATTTTATTTCTAATATAATATTTTAATATTATACAATGAAGTAATATTAAAAGATTTTATTTATGTACTTTAAAAATCTTTAGACTCTTATAAGATCATATATACAAAACAAAAAAAGATCCAATGTCTTTATTGTAATCATACTAAATGAAGTGCCTTTTTAATATTTCAGCAGGAAAAAAAGCAATATTTTCTATATATTGGAAATGTCGTTTATTATTATGAAAAAGAAAAACAACTATTTGATTTCGCATGATTACAAAAGAAATAATATAATTGTCTTGTTTTACTCAAATGATTTTATAGACACGTTGAAAGTATTAGTATTTAATTAATCTTGATTTGTTAAGCTTGAAAATTCATGCGAACATGAATTTGACCATGCGAACCAAGACCAAATAATTTTGGTAATTTAACCCAATCATCAAAATATCCTGATGCTTTTACAGGTTCTAAATCAATTTTAGCTGAACCAACTGCATCACGACCAGCTTTACCATCATCATCATATACTTTTATATGTATATGATTTTGACGGGGTTCAACAAGACTAAAAAAGAGATATAAAAATAAGAAAATTTAATGCAAAATTTATTAGAAAATATTTTTACAATTGAAATCTTTCATTCCATTGTGGATTTGTTGAATTTGAAATAGTTTCTGTTCGTTGTTTATAATCATGATCAATATAAACTTCAACATAAGCATCAGTTGAACCACGAAAAGCATCTTCATCATCAAGTGCTCTAGCTTCAACAATAGTTACTGATAATTGTCCAGCCATTATTATTTCGAATGCAACTAAGAGAATATGCAGAGAGCAATGGGAAATCGAATAATAAACGATTAATATCGATGTTTGGTTTTTTTTTCTCTCAAGTTTTATATTTGGATAGAATAATTTGTTTTATCATGTGTGACGATAATAACAAAATATAGGTATTGTAAATAAGAAGATATAGTGTTATTTATTTCACCTTGAATTTAATTGATGGTCGGATCATTCATATATTGTCTTTATGACAATATTATTATTAGTAACAATATAGTTCGATATGAAAAAAAAGTTTAACCGTTTAACCCTTTGTTGATAGTTGGCTTTGACTCATTTATAGAAACTATCTATTTGGAATAATAAGATATCGGATCAAAACGTTTACCGAACATTGTGTAGAGCATTGAATAAGCTACAAAGAGTTCAAAAGAAATGAAATCTTTCATTATTATTTCTTGACTAAGATATATATGAGTTAGAAAATGATGTACTTTCAAATAAAAGTCAAAATCTGTGTTTTTTTTTCTCTTTAATTTTCACAAATTGATTGTTGTGATGTTGGTGAAGTTAATATATACCATTACAGAAAAAATCTATTTGAAGAATGATTATTAAAAACAAATTCTTGATTACAGATATGCAAACCACGTTTTTCATAGCAAATTGGTTCATTTTTGACTCATTTGTAGTCAGTAATATGAAAAATAGCTTTTCTAAAATTACTTCATTTTTGATATAAACTTATATATATAATCTTCATGCTAAAAGCTTTATTATAACTAATAGTGAGTTAAAAAAAACAGTTTTCGAGTATTGTAAAATAATTTTTCATTGATAAACGATAAAAACTTGTAGCTTCTGTTATGGTCTTTCTTCTAGACGAGATCTCAATGTGATATGCTTCACTTCTCAGAAATCTATCTTCGATTAGGTATATTTAAATCATATGAAATTTTAAGGATTTATTAGAGTTATAGTTGAGATATTATGGTAAAATTTTCAGTATTATATTATAATGTTTTCGAAAGATATCCAACAAATAAAGATCAAAAAAGTAGGTCATTTGACAACACAGAATTCTTAATAACCCTTGATTCTATATATATACATGTACTCTTTTGTTTTTAAGAATTTGTCAAGCATGATAGAGCATGGTTTATTTTGAAATGCTTATTTTTTAAATGAAGAAATGTTTAATGTCCTCAACCACTCAAAAAATGCTGTTCTAATCATAAAAGTATTTTCTTACATAATTGTAACAAAGCTTAATTCAGACAAAAGGGCTCTATCACGCCCTGCATGTTGACATGCTCTTTCAAATAAAAATAAAAGCGCAATTCATCACAATGCAATATCTTCGAGAATCCTGAGATGCGTCATCAAAAAAAAGATATGTTACTTTTTTTGAAAAGAACATTTTTTCAATTAGATGATGATGATAAATATCATTAAAAAATTTTTTGAAAAAACAACTAGATGTCAAATAAAATTATTATGTTATTTATGAAAGATCAAACATCGAACTATCTTTCTATGCGTTTATCTTACAACGAAAAATGACTTTTTTTTTTTTTATAGAAGGAGGATTCTTAGCAATAGGAATGAGTAATTTCGAACTGAAATTAAAATCAATAATTTCGTATTATAAAGAGAAAATGAAGATTAACGATTCCGGCATAATTCTTGAAATGAAATATCTGATTTAAATACGAAAATAGTAACTTTTGTGAATGTTTAAGCAAATGTCATCCTCCGAAATGAATTATTTTTAGAAAAGAAATATTTCATTAATAGTACTTTTTAAGCTTCATAGTGATAAAGTTACAACATAACAAAACAAAGATGTAAAACTATCAAATCAACAATAAATTCAATCCGCATGTCATTCAAGACAAATTAATTACTTATAAACTATTCCGCATCATCACAGTGAAAGGACTTTGCTCATATTGAACTATATCGCTATTTTCATAGCGGACCCAACACTAATTCCTAGCGCATGATGTCAAAGATAACATTTTTTTCCTTATTAAGAATGTACTTCCTGTGAATTGTTTATATCAATTATGATCAAATTTTGTTTATTTCAATTGATTTTGAGATCTGTGCTTTGCATGAGAAAAAAAAACTAAGAATAACTTTGGAAAGAATTTTTTTTAAACTGATCACAACAGACAAACGAGAATTGCTGGAAGTCCGCTAATTCTCAATACCGTAAATGTTTTAAACTCTGATTAGAAACTCAAGAAATAGGTTTATTCGTACTTACAAAAACACATACACATGATTGAAAATTAGCGAACTTCTAACGATTCTTCATGGCATTTGTGATCAGTTTTAAACAAATCTTTCAAAAATTATTCTTATGTTCTATCGAATATAAACAACAGATCTCAAAATTAGTTAGAATTAGTTAAAAACAAACTAAAAAATGCGAGCATTCAACTAATTTCAAAACTTTTGCTTTGTATTTCATGACCTTCGACTACAACTTCCAATAGAACAAAAAAAAATGACTATGGTTTATATAAACAATCAACAGAAACTATATTCTCAATAAAACAAAACCTGTCATCTTTTGACATTATGTTCTAGGAATTGATGCACTTGTAATATTTTCTACTGGATGAATGCCAAGAGTAAAGGGTTAAACAGTGAAAAACAAACTGTACAATTTACACAAAACACTCCTTGTGTTAGCAGAAATGATTTGTATGCATGCATAGTATGTTTAAATAGATTCAAAACTTTGTGTTTTTTTTTTTAATAATGGAAACAAAACACTATCATATTGATATAAATATTATTTTCTTGTAATGTCTACAATAATTAATTAAATAAAATATCAATTTACTGATGTGAAAAAGTTTATTTCCTTAGAATATAAATGATTATAATTAAATATTTCAGTCAACTAAAATTATGTTTGAACTATAGGAAATTAATAATACTAAGATAAAAGACATGTGTTCGTATTTTTTTTAAATTACAGATTTTTCTGTATAATAAAACTGTTGTCATAGAAAAAAATGGATTTATTTCATTTACAAGAAAACTCTTTTTTTTTTTTTTCAATATAAACGAAAATTTTTTATCTCATGTACGTAGTTAACAAAAAATATGTTCTATATAACAAAAAGCAACCTATATTATTTGTCATATTTAATTTCCGTTTAACAAAGAAAATAAAACCCTCTAATAAATAAATATATATATATATTTTTCTTGTTAGAAATTCCAATGATTATCGACAATGCCACATCATCCCCAATTATCGTTATGGAACACGATAATCTAACAATGAAATGCCAAGCTCGAGGTCGACCTATACCCTATATTGCTTGGTATCGTCGTAGTGAAGATGGAAAAAATACTAATAATAATAAAACAAGATTAGATAATCAAATTTTAGCTAATAATACTGATGGTTTATTTCATTTAATTAATATTAGTCGTTATCAAAATGGACATTATGAATGTCGAGTATCAAATGGAGTCAATGATCATGTTGTTAGTAAAGATATTGAATTACGTGTCCTTTGTAAGTAAAATAGAATATAAGCATATTTTTTTCTTTCCTTAAAGATTATTATATTTATTTTTCATAAGAACAATACTTTGATTATATCGTTTAGTTTTTAAAAATAAGCATAGACTCATATCTATTTTGAATATATTTAAAAGTATAATTAAATGAAGAATATTTCATATTAATTATTTCTAATGAATAAAACATGTGTAGACTAGCAAGAGAAAATGAAATAGATATTTTTAGTAAAAAACAACTTAACTACGCAATAAATAAGAATATTTATTATAAATAATTAAGATTATTTTTAATAATATATACACATATATATAACAATTGTTCTGTTTTTCAATACTTCTTTTTCTTTGATATATATATATATATATATGAACATTTGTTGATAATATTTTCTTTATCTATAAATCAATTTTAATTATTGCCCTTCAATAATAAAAACAACCTCGTATTTCATAGAAATGACCGTCTTCATGACCAGAAGATTTATCATTATGACGTAGAGAAATATTGCTTTTGTGCAGTCATTTCTATATATTCCCTAACGCAAATTCACATCACTCACAGATGTTTTTTATGAAAAGAGAACGATGATGATGAACAATTGTTCTTGACAGAATAAGAGATGCCGACCATCGGCCGACGGCGCGCAAAATTGCATTTGACCTCAATTATTTTCATTATCAATACATTCCAAGCAACAATAAACAAAAGCATGAGAAAAGAATAAAAGAAGGAAGGAGAACTTGACCTATGTCTATCGGCTCTATTCGAGAGAAAGGAGGAGTATATCAGGAAATGGTCGGCGCCGTCATTTAAGCTGACCGATCTGAGCAACAAAAATAGACAAGCTCTAGACAAATCTTTATTACTCATAGTTCTTTTCTTTTTTTTTAAATCTCGTTCATTAGAAAATCTAAATAATGTATTATATAGAAATAAAACGTCATTTCATAATAAATAAATTAAACAAAATGATTGTCTCGGAATACGAAAAAAAAGCCGATTAAAACATTCTACAGAGAGCATAATTCATGTCTATATGACACACATGTGTATTATTCAGGTCACCTTCAAATGAAAAGAAAAAACCATTTGTTAACAAACGCATCAAAGTATTTTAAAAATTTTATGAATGTAGAATGTAAGAATAGATTATTTTTATGATATATAAGTGCTGAAACAATTTACGTCTATGAATTATTGCATCACCTGACAACTGATCTATTTTCGGGGAACGTATTTGACATTATACGAATACGTCAATGTTGAATTTAAAATTATACAAATGACATTTATCCTTGATTGACCTTAAAAGCAAATACATCGTTTATCTTAGAATAAATCTGATGAATAAAAACGTTTTCTTTCAATTATGAAAAAAAGACTGAAAAACAAATATACATATAAATAAATTGAATCACTATCAGTACGTAATTATATCTTTAAAAAAATCATTTAGATATATTTTCATCTTTCTTTTTGTTTCTTTTTTCTGTCATTGATTGTTATTTCCCCTCCAACATCTTTTTGCTTGCTGTGTCAACTTCCAATGTCATTACTATGCCAAAAGAAAAAAGTAGGAGTAACTTGCACGCAATATATAAAAAGGGAGAAAGAGAGTAAAAGAAACAGAGAGAGAGAGAGAGACAGCGATAAAAAAAAATAAAAGAGAAAGACAAAGTCCACTGGCCAGATCGCTTATTGCAGAGTTTCTCTTTCTCTCTCTTGCCACTTCCTTCTTTCTCTCTCTCTTCTTAGTCTCTCTTTCTTCTTCGTCGCGTCTAATTGTTGTGTTGTTGTTCACTATCATCCTCGTCATCACCAGCTTTCTCTCTCCCTCTCTCTCTCTCTCTCTATCTCATTTACTCTCTCGTTTGTGCTTTCCGTTATTTCTCGCTCAAAAACACAGATGATCGCCAACATTATCTGCACGTCTACTTCGATCTGCTGACGTCATCAACACAACATCTCATACTTGAATCAAAATAGTGTCACTCGTATTTCAAAAAGCATCCTTTATTTATCAAGCATATTTTCATTTACATACATATACAATTTCATCGTACTTTTAAATTGTCTGACACTTCCTTTTCTTTTAACGAAAGCAAAGAATATGACATCCTGGTTTGTTATTATTAACATTATCCTTCTTCTATCACCTTCCTTTTTACAAGCCCGTTATCGAGCTCAATCAAAGCGACGATATTCAATGTCGGCTCACTCATTTGTGCCACCATTTCCTTCGAATAATAATAATAATAATAATATTTATGGTGATGGTGATGAGCTGCAAGGAAAAAATAATGATGATTCTTGGATTGATTCAATAAAAGTAACAACAAGTACACCATCATCAATATCACAACATAAAGCAAATGAAGAACAAATTGAACAATTTGCACGACTTTTATTTGAACGTTTAAATTTAAAAGAAGCACCAAATGTAACAATGAATGTCAATGACGATGAAGGTTTTCCATCATCAATAGTTAAACAATTAGAACAACAAGCGAAACAACAACAACGTTTCCATGACTATGAAGAAAATTATTTTTATCGAAAACAAAAAGTTCATGATGAACTAATGCCAACAGCTGAACGTGCAATTTTACCTGGTGATTATATACCAAATCATACATGTCAACGACAATTATCAGTTAAATTAAATCTTGCTGAAAATAATGTACAAAATATTGATTGTTTTCGTTTTACCAAAGAATCAAAAAGTTTACCAACAAATCAAGTTATTAATGAATTACGTTTATATATAAAAAGAAATTATTTTCATTTAAATGAACAACAAGGTACAATAACACCAGATATGTTTCAAATTTATCAAATATTTCGGCCAACATCAAATGATACAACACTAACACCACCATCTGATCTTACAGATACAATACGTTTATCAGTAAGCAAAGTTGGAGAACTAAATGACAATTGGTTTGAATTAACTATTGAACCCAATGATGAAAATATAAGTATACAAAAGATTTATAATCAACTTCTTATACCATTGTATGCACTTGCAATTGATCGTGATCTTCAATCATCATCATCATCATCGGTGACACCATCTTTTAATCGCCATTATTATCGACAATATCATTCAAAAAAACATACATCACATTCAATGCGTTCAGATAGTGATGATGAAAATAATAAACAAACTCAACAACAACTTCCATATATGTTAGTGGAATATGGTGATAAATTTGTTCCATCATCATCTGGACGTCGTGGTACACGTGATACAATAGCACGGCCAGCACGTGATTGTCTTCCAACAAGTCCATGTTGTCGACGTTCACTTACAATTGATCTTGATCAAGGTAGTAGTGCATTAAATTTTGTTATTTATCCAAGAAAACTTGATATTGGTGAATGTGTTGGTTTATGCGGTACAAGTGGATCATCACTTAAACATACAGATGTTAAAAATGCCCAACATAGAAATGAGCATAATTCAGCATACAATTTACTTATACTTCAAAATAGTTTACATTTTAATAGAAGTGCAACAAATTTTGGTCATCCATCTGATCAACATTCAACACAATGCTGTTCATATTCACGTACAGGTGGTCTCGAACTTATGTATACAACTACAAATGGTGGACCAATTATACGCAAATTTATACCAAATATGGTTGTTGAAGAATGTAAATGTGGATTACCGGCTACCATCCAGCAAGTATAGAGACAGATTGACACTGTTCTAATAAGTTTCTCGTCGTAGTCATCATTGTTGTCATTACTGTTGTCTTCATCCACCTCTGTGATAACACATCCAATACAGAAAATTTAAGGCCGGAGGGTAAGACTCACGGAAAGTTAGAAAACAAAATATACATAAATAAAAAAAATTCTTATTCGTCGAGCTCGGTGATTTCAAAATGTCTGTTTTCTTTTTTTGTCACACACTCTCTCTTTATGGTTTTCTCTCATTTTTCGTTATTGTCATATGTTGTCTGTTGTGCGTGTGTATGTATGTTTATCTATTATTTTTCTTTGCGTGGTCTAATATGTCAAGAGCACAAGTTTAATGACGTCTAAGATCTATATACTCTACTGGTCAGTCGCTGCTACTATTCTTGATTAGTAGTTTGTTTTGTCTGTTCTTATATATATTGACTTTACTTTTCCAATCGATCTAAACACTTTCGAGTGCGTACAGTAAGGCGAACAGTTGAATCGCCAAATCCAGTTGACGAAAAAAAATTTTCTTCTTCTGTTTTTCTCTAATCTTGTTCATGATCAATTGTTAATCGATCGATATCAATTAAGATATATCAACAGAAAAAGAAACTTCGTACATATGTAATCAAGACTTTAGCAGACGATAAATTAGACAAAAAAAAAGTTCTGACATACAATGAAGAGTATTAACTTGCGTATTAACAACATTTTATTTGAAGAAAAAATTCAATAAAAAGAAAAGCAGGGTCAACCGAACACTTTACTTTTATGATTTATCATAAAAGTATATAGATGGATGTGGATCATAGAGATTTCTATTTGAAAAAAAACGGAACTTGTGTAATACAATTTCACTATATTAGTGAATACAATTTTGAATATCTATTATTATTTGTTTTTTGGCACAAATATATATTTGACGTTTTCTTCTTTATGTTAGTTCCTTGTGAGTGAACAAATTCCATAAGTTATTATTTTTTTTCTTTCTTTTAATTTGTGTAACAAATAATATCATCTTTTTGTTCTGACTCTTCTTCATTTTTCTTGCGTATGAGAGTATATACATGTAATTGTGTGTGTGTGTGTGCGTGTATGTGTGTATATTAAAGAAACATAACTATCGTCGTCGTTCGATGCAAAAAAAAAATTTGATATCTTTCGAACTAATATTGCTGGTGCCCTTGCTTGCCAAATGTCATTGTCGACTGTGACAACAAAAACTAAGAGATACATATATACTTGATAGGTTGAAATATATGTCAAAGTATATATCAACAATTATATGAGAAGATGGATATAAGAATAGTAAAACATATATGAAGGTCAAATATGTGATTGTTGGAATATAAAAACTTGATACATGATCTTATTAAAATTCATTTTTTTTTTACATTTTTCTCGAATTTTTTCTCTAACTATTTTTTTAGATAGAGGTCATATGATACAATCAGTAGAGTAAATTAAGGAGTTCGGCTGTGTCGTTTGAAATGATTAGAATGATCTATGTGTTTATTATGTCTCACGACAGTTGAAAAGAAGAAAAAGGAAGACGACATATTCTAACACTCGAAACAATTAAGATCGTTTTACTTATTTATGCATGATCAACTGTGTGGGTTTACATAAGAAAAGAAAAAAATCTTATTCGTGATTTATGAGAAAAATAGAAGTAAATAAATCATGCACCTGTTTGACTCACGCAAACTTTTAATTGCAAATATACATACAAATAAAAAAAAAAAAAAAAAAGAATAATTCTAAAAACAAAAAGAAGACGAATATGTCTATTCATTACATTTTATCTAAAATTTTTAATCCATTGACATTTGTCTATACTGAATTTTTATTTAAAAAAAAAGACATAGTATAGAAGGTCATAGGTGTGAGTTCTTGAATTTTATTGCCTCTTGGATTTTATATGCATACATAAGATTAATATTTCTCGTCCGATTAACCTTGAACAAGAGGAGACTCTAATAAACATTTGTATGCATATAGCCTCTATCAATTTATTTCATATGTATTCAAACAACAAAAAAACGCGTTATGACCTTGTTAATGATTATATTCTAGTTATACCATCAATTCGAGCACAATCTACACTTATTCATAGTACAATTGGAAAATCAACACATTTACGTTGTTCAGCTACAGCACCATTTGATACATTATTATATTGGCGCCGTATTGATAATCATAATATATCAAATCAATCAAATAGATTTCGTCAACAACAACATATACATGGTCATCTTTTACATACAACTTTATATATAAAAGATGTTGAAAAAACAGATTTTGGTTTATATGCTTGTTACGCTGAATCTAAAGCTGGTCAAAGCAAATCTATTATTGAATTGAAAGGTAAAAATCTATATTTTGATATATAGTTTTTTTTTTTTTTAATATAAATAATTGTTTTTGTCTAATTAAAGAACATCATCGTCCATCAACAACAATAACAACAACAATTAGTACTACAATTATATCTCAAATATTAGATAAAGATGAATTCATTATAATAACGACAACAACACGTGCACAATTACTTAAACGAAATAAAAGTAAAATTTCAAAAACAAATTTTAATTCAAAAAAAAAAAAAAACTTGTCTTTCTTTTTAATTATATTTAGTTTCTGAACAAACAACAAATCTTACAAAAACTAATTTTGCGTCATCATTATTTATGTCATATTATCTATTAATTTTAATAATGTTTTTTCTTTATTTGTAATAATAATAATTTTTTTTTCTATAGTCTTAACGTAGAATAAATAAATGTCTTTATATGTTGTTTCTAATTATTGTTTATTTGAATGAAAAAAAAGAAAACGATGACTAACATGAGATAAAATAAAATTTAGAAAAACATCTAATTAACTTTGTTTTTTTTGCAAAAAAAAATGCTAAATAATCAATCGGATCTTTCCATGAATTTCTTTCAACAAACTCACATGGGAAAAATGAGTTTAATTACATTAATGAAAAATTTACCAGATAAGAAATTACCAAATATCCCAGAGATAATCTATGATAAAAATGGTCGATATTTAAAACTAAAAGAAGATAATAGTATTAAAAAAATTTTTATCAAGAAATCAATTAAACAAATTGAACGAGATAATGAATCAATCAACGATATTATTCAACAACGAAGTGTTTCAGGTTAATCAAAATAGTTTATTTCTAATATTAGATGACATATATCTTCTTATATTTTTTGTCATATTCAGATTAGATTTCTTTTTTTTTTTTTTTATCTACTTCAATGAGTCAATTTTTTTATGATTGTATGACAGTTTAAGATCTAAAGAATTATAGAGTTCAGGCTATGTTAAAAAATTATTAATTTAAAATCTTTTCTAAACATTATCCATATCACGAGACCGGACCTTCGAATCTCACGCGAGAGATAAATTACACGTGATTAAAAAACAATGAAGTACTTTTTTATGAAAAGATGTAATTTAGAAATGAGATTTTTTTTCCCTTCTAATAAGACATTCATAGTTTTGCAATTCAAATGTAATTAAAAATATAATTTAATTTTCTTCATTTTTTTTTTCTTCTATAATTAAATTCTATCCGTATAATTTTCCATAAATTATACATAAATATAAAATAATGATTTTTGAAAATAAATTTTATTTGTTAGGTTCACCATCATCATCAATCGAACAATCAATATCAAAATTATCAATTGAACAACGATATGATTGTATTGCAAATGAATTTAAACTTTCATCATGTGATATTGAAAAACAATATCAATTAGCATTAAGAAATCGTATTGAAATTCCACCGATTTTAATGCGTCGTATTATAATTGATGCTATTAAAATTCTTCATATAATGATTGATGATTTAAATCAAGATATTGTAAAAAATAATGAAAAATTTAGACGAATTTCAAAACGTCTTAATGAACTTGAAACATATGATAAATTATTTGATCATCATTGTTAAAAACATTATTTATTTATAATTATAAAAGAAATAAGACACTCTTCAGAATATTATATAGATTTATTCAAACACAATCTGATAAAATTACTTAGAACTATTTATATAATTAAAAAAGAAAAGAAGTTTTTTTTTAGTGTCATACACAATGAGATTTGATGAAAATTTAATTCATCTATTTTAATAAAGTATAACAAAGATTTAAATATTGTGTTTTTCCTTATTGACATTTAGTCTTATTAATAATATAATTCCACTCATTCAAACTCAAAGGCTTACTCTTCAAATTATATGTTTTTCTCGGAAAAATGAAAGTTCATTTTATGTAGAATATTTAAGTTCACATGAACAACAAACAAATACGATATAGTAAATGTTGACATTAATCACCAACAAAAAAAGAACATTATTTTCAATACAAGATGACCTTCTAATGAAACATATAAAGATTGAATTAAACATATTGTGATAAAAACTTGATATCATATCTGCAAAATCCAAATTTGAAATTTTATTGATTTTGAAAAATATTAATCAGAATATTTTGTAAAATTCAATTAAAAAAAACCGCCTGATATAACATGAATTTCGAGAAGTTCAATATCTCAATAATAGCACTTGAAATACTTCCACAAATAATATGTGTTGATTAATTTTCTTCTAATGATAGATAATATATTTATTATTTGAATGTTAATAGGTTTATTTGAAAGCTCTTTCTATGGGATATTTTTAACTCATATGTTGACATTTTAAAGGCAATCGATTTCTAAATATTGAAATTTAGCCTTAGAAATGAAAGGATCCATTAGAAAAAATAATCAATGAACAATATTTTTATTTTATAATATTAACAAACTATTTATAAAAGTAAATCGAAGCTCCTACATAGATGTTGGCACATATATTGGAGCAATATCTTTAATTTTCTATTCCATATTCAAATATTTCTACAAAAAAAAGCAATATTTTTCAAGAGTTTATTTCTAAAAATCTAGTGACATAATTATCTTTGATTATTTATTGAAATTTATGATATATGAATGAGAAAATTTAAACATAAAACATAAGCAGACAACCGACAAATACCCATTGTCTGGAAAAAATAAGAACAAAAAAAAAAACAAACGATTTTCTATTATTAAACTAATTCTCAACGGATTCTCAACATTTAAAAAAGCTAAAGACAAATATATGTTACTATTTTCAGTAAAAAATTGATTATGTCAGAGAAAATAATTATCGCGTCTGCAGCTTTCGCATAGTTAATAAAAAATTCTATACTCAATGGAATATTTAATTAGAACTTTTATATAAGTTCTAATTATATATATATGTCTAATGAAAACGCTTAAAGCACATTCTTTTATATTCTATAAAAAAGAAACCTTGAAATTTTGAAAGATAACAAAAATAGAAAAACAAAAATCTCGAATTAATATATATTATAATACTTCAAAATTTTTCGATTGATATGTCACGGATGTTTACACTCAAAGCTTAATTATTGTCAAAATATAATATCGAAAGAGTTTTATGAATTCGAACGACTTCCTTATTTATTAAATATATATCCTCTAAGTGAATTATTTTTTGAAGTAGAATCTGTAGTATAACATACGAATAAACTTCGAGAAACAAGAATTTGACAGCATTGACTTCTAGTAATTGTCGAAAATCTGTATTCAATAGAGTATCTTGTTGGTGATGATGCTTGTTAAAACTGTTTGAAAAAAAAAACGAAAATATTGAAAAAAACACAAATCATGTATGACAATCAAAGATAAATTTGAGTTTCTTATGGTCTCTTTCCTTAATCATATTTTGTTTTCGTTTTCGAATTACCATGCTTAAAATCTTGTTTAATCATGAACAGCAAATTACTATTGAATTACGTTACCAATTTTTTTTATAGCTTTATCTTTTCCGTTTTTTTCTATTTTAATATTACCCAACAAGAAACTCTTCACAAAGTTTTTTAACTATAATTTAAAACTTTCCTATGATTTAACTAATTGATCCGTTTATATATTTACTCGAGACATTTGTAGGAAGTTCTTAATGACGGGTCCAGATACGTTTTGTTCAGGTCATCAATGAGCTTTTTATTAATCTCGTAAAGGCGATATGTGTATGTCAGTTCTTAAGACCACGAAGATCATATGATGCCTTTCTTGAGTATTCCCCAAAACTCAATTAAGTAGTAGCATAGAAAATATTGCACGAACATACGCGACTTGTCATACATCGCTCTATATCTCTCCAATAACTCATATATCGTCTATGCTAGCACTTAGTTGAGTTTCCAAGAAAATCCTACAGAAGCATCTAATTGTGGGTATGTATCTGATTCACGTCAGACAAGGTTGTTTTAGAAACGATATGTTAATGCTTTTGAGCTTTGGTTTCATTTTCGATTATTTTATCTTTCTTTATTTACTGTTTATGTTCGTGATTGGAACTATCTTATGTTTGATTTGGTGCTGTTTTTTATGTACTCGTGTTTCTTCTGTTAACTCAATGTGATATACTTTTTCTTTTTTATGTCTTCACTGGACAGTCATGAGATCTAGTATAATAAAATACGAAACCATAGAAAAGTTTTGCTGTTTAATTGAAAAATCAATAAGCAAAAGAATAAAAACTACGGTCGTATGATTAACAAATCGATCAATCAAACAATATGCAGAACAGTTTTTATCGTTATCGTATATCATATAATACCTGTTTAATTTTTCAGAGAGTTGTGTCGCATAGGCTATCCAGTAACAATTATACTGTACAATAAGCATCACCGGTTACATTGCATTCATATAGAATCATAAACATATTCATTATATAGAGAGAAAACTACGCTCCAAAAGCCTAAAACAAACTTAACAAAAGTCTATCCAATTAAATGATAGTGCTAACGACCTATTACCAAAAATCTATTGCAAAAAACTTCGATAATACGAGAAATCATTTTAATCAATAATTGTGACTTCTATTATTATGGGAGGAAATAAGTGAAGATAAATATATCCTATCGAATGATATATGGATGAATCCGTGGGGTTTCTACCACTCTTGTGGAAAAAGTTTTTTTTCTCGATTTTGATATTCTAGTTAGACGTATCTTCATCCAAAACGGTCAGAGGTAACAAAAGAAACATTTAATAATATATAAAGTTTGGAGCTCCAGATCATTTTGTAGGAACACCTCAATGCATATATGCATTGTACTTCTGTCACATTGCACAATGATGAAATTTTTAGCGTTTGTAGAGCTTTTAATTCTAAGCATTTTGATAAAAGAAGTTTTCCGAAAAGCTTTTGTTTTGAAGGAAATATATTCAAAATACTAAGTAGTGAAAAACCAAAAAACGATTTTTTTNACATTGCACAATGATGAAATTTTTAGCGTTTGTAGAGCTTTTAATTCTAAGCATTTTGATAAAAGAAGTTTTCCGAAAAGCTTTTGTTTTGAAGGAAATATATTCAAAATACTAAGTAGTGAAAAACCAAAAAACGATTTTTTTGTGCAATTTTCACAAACTGTTTTTTGATAGTTCCTTCAACTACGTATAGTGTTTTAAGTCTATCTTCATCAAAACAAAAGCTTTTCGGAAAACTTCTTTTATCAAAATGCTTAGAATTAAAAGCTCTACAAACGCTAAAAATTTCATCATTGTGCAATGTGACAGAAGTACAATGCATATATACATTGAGGTGTTCCTACAAAATGATCTGGAGCTCCAAACTTTATATGTTATTAAATGTTTCTTTTGTTACCTCTGACCGTTTTCGACGCAGATACGTCTAACTAGAATATCAAAATCGAGAAAAAAAAACTTTTTCCACATTGTGGTAGAAACCCCACGGATTTACCCGTATATTATTGATTTAATGACATTCAATATTTCATTTCGATTTTATTTAAATTTTTTTAAATGTAAGAGAACATTTTATTAGACATTAGAAAAAAAAACTTTCTTATGTGTAAAACCAGAGGAATTGAATAAACATGAAGAAAATTCAGTTTTTTTCGAAACCCATTCAATTCGTTATTGAAGAGCATTGTCATTATAGTTTACAAATCGACATTCTTTTTTTATATTGCTTTATTATTCGAGAATACTTTGTCAAACTCATTCGATTTAACCAACAAATACCTGAACTGAACGTCAATTTAGTGTTATAAGACTTACATTCACTAACAGAAGAATTTTGTTTAGATCGAAAAATATCGAATAGTAAATTTTGTGTTCAAGTTGTTACGAAAATGAATTATCTAATGTAAATGTTCTTGCCTTTTATTGTAAGTATCACTTATTCCTTGCATTTTCTTTTATCTCTTCGTTGTACGCCTTATCATTTTGTTGTTTTTAGTATCATGATTACATTTTATGACAGCGTTCCGATTGAGAACATATAACGTTCCTGATAAACTCCTCCCTTTGAAATCTATAGGTAAAATGTCATTTCCAAATTCGTCTTTACATATATCTTTAACTAATTGCAGTTCATATTTAATCATCGGTTAAATTGTACGGTGTGGACACGGGTGCATAGAAGATGTATAATGTCACGCGCGTACACAAACACACCCACCGACCAACATCCTTCAATTCTTGAGTTTCATTTTAAAGAATATACAGATGATAATCTTACTTGTATAGAACTCGATATTAAGTTTAGAGAATGCTGAAAAACAAAGTATTCTATTAAGTAATCATTTTTTTTCTCAAGTTATGCTCTTGTATGCTAATTGTCATATTTCTTTTGATGAGGTAAATTTTAGATGATTATTCAATTAATAAAATATTGAATTGGAATCTCTTCAGGAATTAGTCACGAGCGAATTCTGAAAGTTTATTATGGAACGGATTTTTACCAATTAACAAGGATCCTAGTCGAAGACTAATCCGAACTTGTTATTATTTTATCTTTATAAATATTAATTAAGTGAACAACGGAAACTAGAATGATACACGAATATCAACTTATAGAATTAAATATATTCGAAAAATTAGAAAAATCCATCGATTTTATTTGGCCTCTGGGCAGCTTTGCTCTCTATAATAATAGTAAAACAGAATTTCATAAGCAGAGAATCACTACAGGCGATTTCCTTTGTTAGTTATTAATTATATATTGAATGAAAAAGTGATTGATAAACATTATATACTAATGTAATCATTATTCTTGAATAGATTAAATAAGTGAAAGTATTTTTACGGAAACTGATATCCATATGATTATTTATTGAAATTACAGAACAAAAGGTATACATCATTAATCATTTCAACTTGTATTTATCCTTTTAATTATTGTCTATCAAAATCATAGATGCTTCAGTTCTTTTTCTAATAAATTATAACATAAGAAAACTCATTTCATCTCATCATTATGAAAAATACACCGAAAATAATAACCAAACTCATATATCAATCTAATGAAGCGGTTTCAACTTCAGATTTATCTTGAATATACAAAAGAAAAATTGATGACTATCATATTTTTGATGACTTCATGCTTTTTTTTCTCTTCCGATCGGAGAATATAAAGACCTACGGATGCTTGATTAATATTTCTTGAACTTTAATGCAATGGTATCGTCTAATGAAATGAAACACTTCTCTGAAGCCATATATTAAATAATATTATTCTTTGACCAAAGATAACTCAATGGAATCAATTTTTGATTATTCAAATGAACAATAAATAGAAAGAGCATCATGCTCCCATGATTTTATCTATTCGATTATCAGTATATGTCCATTCATGTGATTTAAATGAAAAGTTTTCTTCTTTCATTTTTAAATTCAACATATTCAAAAGATGCTGTTTATGCCAATGACATATACTAAGATTGATCATTCAATTGATTATGTTCTTCTACAGTTGACTCGTATGAATAATGTTAAATTGTTAATTGATGATAGTTGATTATGTAAGAGTTAGAATATGTCTAACATAAATTTATATACTCGTTTAATATTGACGAATTAATGGATAATGCAAAAGTTTTACTATAATTTTACGCTCAGTTTAGTATGACAACAACTTGTCTTGCAAACTTTTTAGAAAAGCCAAAGTCTCTGCTACAAAACTGTGTAAAAGCTTTTAGTTCGAAATACTTATCGAATGATGAAAAAAAAATTAAGAACTTGCTTCAGAAGAAAAGTATCTTGCAACTTTACGTAGAATCAATGATGAGAAGTGAATTCGATCGATTTGTCGTACATTTGACTTTCAAAATTCCTAGGTACATTATGTGTAAGTGTAGTCGATGCGACACGAACTTTTTAGTGGTATTACAGCGTTCGAGTCATAAAACCATACGTTCCATAGAGAATAGTTTTATTAAAAATCTAATTTGTTTTCTATAGTGTTCACTGAACTTTTTTTCATCATGTCTAGGATTTTGTTTAATATAATATGATCTTGTAGAGATCACATTAAATTGTAATATGAGTTTTACTAACTTCGATTGCTAGAAAAAAATCCAATTTTTCGAAATCACATTTTAGTTATGAACACTTCTCATTAGGAAAGATCATTAGAAAAAATGTTGATTTCGAACTTAACCAATAGCTTAATATTTTTTTTTAATCTATTTACAATGCTTTATCGTAGCGCTGCAAAGCTTGAAAAAACAACGGAAAATAAGATAAACTTTCGTAGTAAATGAAGGTTTTCTTCTAAAGGAACGAGGATCGTTACGAGATGAAATCGGTCTCCTCTCACAATTAAGTTTCACATCTTTTTGAATCGCCAATTTTCATGTCAAGAGTGAATTGTCGTTTGATTTAATTACTTTGTCTTCAATCCGACTGTGCACGACTGACTTAATACTTTATATTGTTTATTCCCTATAAAGTCGTGGTACGCAGTGTTCATTTGAAAAGTATTTCTTCCGTTTCCAACACATTTTATTTGATTTATATACCAAATGAAAGCTCATTCTTTCCACTATTGAATAGCATACAGGAATATGACACACTATTCTACTTTTCTGTTTTTTTCCATTAGATGGCATTAGTCACTCGTATATACACTATAATGATGTCTAAGACAAAATCTCCCTTCTCTACTGCTATGAAAATAGCGATCAACGTTGTCGTGCATACTATTTAAGAGCTATTTTCATGCTCTACAAAATGCTACTATTACACTGCACTTAATTTGTGGCTAAGGATCTTCATTCAAACACACAATGTTCGAAGGCATCAACATTTCACTCTTTTTGACTGATACTTGACCTATTTTGACTTGAATAGCTAGGCGTTCTATCAAAACAAATGATAAGTTTGAAATCAACATAAAAAACTGAATCTATCTATATATGTCACAACATTATCAATCAACGTGTATTTTTTTTCCAACAAAATAAGCCTTGATTGTCTTCAAAGATTTGTCAAAAAATAAATTCAGTCAAAACTTCAGTTCAACTATGTATATATAGTTGTAAATTTTTAAAAACCTAGAAAAATCCTAAATGACATGTGGAGAAATAATAGAAACGAGGTTTTGATTGAATTTATTTTTTGACATGTCCCTGAGGGAAATTAAGACTGATTTATGGAAGGAAAATGAAAGTTGACGGATCACTTTGTGACATACATAGATCGACTCAGTCTTTTATGCTGATTTCAAATACATCATTTGTTTTGACAGAACGCCTAGCTATTCAAGTCAAAATAGGTCGAGTCTCAATGAAAAAGAGTGAAATGTTGATGCTTTGGAACATTGTGTGTTTGAATGAAGATCCTTAGCCACAAATTAAGTGCAGTGTAATAGTAGCATTTTGTAGAGCATGAAAAGAGCTATCGAATAGTATGCACAACAAAGTTGATTGCTACTTTCATAGTATCAGATAAGAGAGATTTTGTCTTAGACATCAGTATACTGTATATACGAGTGAATAATGCCATAAAATGGAAAAACAGACAGCAGAATCGTGTGTCATATTCCTGTATGTTATTCAATAGTAGAAAGAATGAGCTTTCATTTAGTATAAAAATCAAACAAAACGTGTTGGAAACGGAAGAAAAACTTTTCAAATGAACACTGCATGCCACAACCCTGTAGGGGGGAATAGACAATATCAAGTAATAAGTCAGTCGTGCACAGTCAGATTGAGGACTAACTGATTAATTCGAACGACAATCCACTCTTGACATTCAAATTGATGATTTAGAAAATATGAAACTTAATTTCTCGAGGAAGCCGATTTCATCGTTTAACGATTCCTCTCCCTCTCTCTCTCTCTCTGTCTTTTAGAAAGCTGCAGAGAACGTTTTCAGCTGAACATGTCATTAAAACATTTTAGCCTTCAGTAAGTACTTTGAAAGAAATATTTCTACACTACTTTATAGTCAAGACTTTTCTCTTTCTAATGAGTCGCCATGATGATTTGTTGTCACGCTATACTGAAAGCAAAATTAATAAAAAAAAAAGTAACATTTTTGCACTATCCTTCAATTAATTGAAGAAAGTAGACATAAATAATTATAGAATATCTTAGAAGTTTGACAACTTATAAGAATATGTTCGTATGTTTTCTTTGTTTGCTGTAAATTATTTGTTTCGTTCAGACTTATTCTAATGTTCTTTTTCTAACTATTGGAACAATATAAAGACAAAAAAAAAATGTCAATTACATATGTCTATTATTATAAATATTGTTATTGTTATACGGCATGTTGTTCATGATGAGCCTCATCAGTTGGTACTCCTGAATATAAAAATATTTGAACAATAGAACAAGAATATAAATGAGCTTACGATGGCGTCTATTAGGAACTATAACACATAGTAATATCATCAAAATTGTCACAATAGCAACAATACTGATTGAACCCAAACCGATGGTTAATAATGGCCAAGCTTGGGAGAAACCTGAATTAAAAAGAAATTATGTTTCATAGATAAAATTGAGCAGTAAATATGAATAATTTTCTACAATAAGACAAAATTAAAATAGTAAAACATCGGAAATATGAATTCTCTTATAAACAAAACCTTGTGATATCAAATAATTCCTATTTATATAACTAAATGAAACCTTGACTTTCTAATGTATATTTCATTACATCTGATTCTCTAAGTCTAACATTTTTTTTTACTTATGTTCGGTTTTATAGATTCTGAAGTCAATGAAGTGAATCAAAATTTCATAGAAACATAAATAAAATCGTCGTATAACAAACTTGTTCTTCTAAAATATTTCTAGGCGTAAAACAATATCATTCACTGTTCATACAGTTTTTCTTTACATACCTAAACGTTCATCTGAAATTGCCATTTATGTCAGCTAACGTATTATCTTCTTTTTTTGTCAACAATAAATATGACTTGCTATATTCTAGAAAAAAGAGCGATAGAATAAAGAAGTGTATCGTATGGTCTTTTTCTTTTTTCTTTCTTCTATTGACTATTTCTGCTCGCTTCAGATGGTGCCAATTGCATGCGTGCCGTTTCCCTTTTTTTGACGGTTGATAGTACTGCGAAAAAATTCCTTCTTCTTAATCTATGTTCGTATTAATACCTCGCTGTAAGTAAGCAAGAAAAGAAAAAAAAAAGCAACTAATCAGACAACACACAACAAGACAAGAAGACCTTGGTTGCTTTTACTTTTCTTTTCTTTTCTTTTCTTTTTTCTAATTTCAATAGCATATTCCGTACGGATGATTGAAAAACCTTGATAAGTTATTTTCTTAACGTCACATAAACAAATAGATGACAAAGATGCCTTGGAAGAAGATGAACACTGACATAAGCAGATAAGATGAAGTATCAAAAACAATTCTGACAAGTAGCAGTAAAAAATATGATTGATTCATGATGATGACAACTAATAAATAATTTCCTATGGAATAAACCATGCACTTCAAGAAGCATATACATGATTATTTAACATGCAAATCTATATTTATTAATAATCTATCCCAAATTGAATAGAGAATATTCAATCAAAATAAAAATGAGTGCAACTTCTTCTTTCTTTCTCTCATTTTTATTGTAAACAGCAAATTAATATTTATGAAAACTTAACATTTGATAACCGAAAGCAAGAAGATAAATTCAACATAGACTTTATTAGGTCTCGATTTAACAAGACATTCGATATTGAATAATCATTTGAAAAAGAAATTCGAGATTATATTTTTTATTAAAAACTATTACGCATATTAAGTTTTTGGAGATGAACAACTTATTGATTCTATTGATAATGATTGAATTATTAGATGATCTTATTATTATTTTCAATGTCAGTTTTATTAAACGTTAAATAGATTGATACAATTTGTCATTTTTGTTTCAATGAGAAAGTTTGATGTTAGATCAATGACTATAAACAAATAAGCTGAATTTCTTCTTTGAATAAATGTTCTATTTGTAATTTTCTATTAAAAAAATAATCATCTTTCAATGTTAAATTCTACACAATAGTACGATTATTATCGTTACTATTCACAAAATAGTTCATAATTTTCAGCATAAAGATCAAAATCAAAAGATTTCAATCATTTTCTATCTCATACTCATTGAAATAATACAATGACACACACACGTAGAATATTGCTTTGATATGCATGACTTATCACTGCATGACATCTATTATGACTGATACTATAGATTTTATTTTAATTGGTTAATAAATAAGGGAAGTATAAATTATGGACTACGACCAAGCTGTCACCACGTCAGTTATTTCGCGTATATTAATCTGTTGTTTTTTAGTTTAACTCATAACTGAAGGTGAATCATTAACTTCGTAGATCAATCAATTTATTAAGAAAAAAAAATATTTTCATTAATACAGTAATCCTTTGTATTCCTGTTAAAGAAATAAGTTATTTTGATATAGATAAAAAAGACAAACAGTTCTATTTTTCTTTTTTATAGTATTCATTAATTTATTTAATTGTCTGCATATAGTCTATTTAAATATTCATATTGTCATGGGTATTTCATCGTATGATCAATACAAAATGATAGACTTTCGAATTAATTCTAATGTCTTATAATCATATGATCTACGATAAGTATGCATAGATAAAAAACAAGATACTTTTAATTATTTTTCTTCTGTAAGAGACTGGCAAGTTTTTCTTTTATTTCATATATTTAGTCTTGTAATATTTGCTTTATAAAGCTGTTAATAACTTCATATAGACGTACGAAATTTAATTTTTTGTTTTCGAGCTTATATCAATTTGATCCATCCATACTTCTATTCATTACAAAGATTATATAACTAATAATTGCATACTAAAAGTTTCTAGTCACAAATTAAATGCAATGAATTTAAGTATCGTAATATTTTTTTTTTGTAGATTTGTTTGTTGTTTTTGTCATAAAAATTTATAACAATCATGGCAGTGGCATCAATGTCCAATTCCATCGAACAACCACCATCACCATTGTATAATACTCGAAGTACTTGTATGTAACCTGAATAATATTTCTTGTTTTTATTTTTGTAAATAAAATCTTTATTTTTTTCGTAGCTGTTAAACGACTAATGCGTGAAGCTGTAGAAATGAAAGAGCCAACAGAACTTTATTATTGTCAACCAATAGAAGTTCGTATTTAATTAAAATATGAAAATAAAATAAAAATTTCTTGTATATTACAAAAATAGGATAATTTATTCGAATGGCATTTTACAATACGTGGTCCTATTGCAACAGAATTCGAACAAGGTATTTATCATGGAAGAATTTTATTTCCTGTTGAATATCCAATGAAACCACCATCGATTATATTACTTACGGTAAAGTTTGTTGTTTTTTCTTTGATAATTAACTTATTTTAAGTATATGTTTTATAATCTAGGAAAGTGGTCGTTTTAAAACAAACGAAAAAATTTGTTTATCAATATCCGGTCATCATGTTGAAACATGGACACCAACATGGGGTGTACGAACAGCTTTATTAGCTATTATTGGTTTTATGGAAACACCTGGTGAAGGTGCTTTAGGTTCACTGGATTATACACCAGAAGAACGAAAAATTCTTGCTAAAAAGTAAGAAACAAAAGAACTTTCTTGTAAAACCTTTTCATTGGTTTGTCCATAATGATTTGTACCGAAATTTCCTCGCATAATAAAGTATTCGTATTATCATCTGTAGAGACCAGCGGGTCCAAAATTTTAGAACCCGAGTGTATCCGTCAGAACTATAAAGATTAAGATAAAATATGAGAGAACAGCTTGAGATCGACTCTTTCACAAACAACATTAGATTTTATTTGAAATGTTGTTTTTTTCTAATTGAGCATCCCTAAATTCTCAATTGAATTTCACGGTAGCTAATTACTGTTATTTTATTTGACACAGTCCATTTTTGAATTAATCTATTGTATTATTATGTAAAAAAAATAATACTTCTGTGAATGGCTGACAATTTTTCGAAGTATTGACCTTGTTATTCTTTTCGTTGCAAATAAAATAAAAATTTAAAAAGAAGAAACTGTCCGACACTGCAGTCAGTCATGCTTTTTCAAATGATGAGCATTGCTTTGGTTACGTTACTATCATCAAATATAGACTATATGCATAAATCATCTTTCTCTTTAAGCAAGATTTCTTTATTAGAAACTTATGAGAATTATTTCATTATAATTCATTTTGGTACAATTATATATTGTTTTAAATAGATCGCAATCATATGTATGTTCAAAATGTGGTGTAGCTAATAGCCAAGTATTATTACCATTAACAGAAAAATCAGTTGATGCTCAAAAAGAAGCTAAAGAATTAATGAGTCAAATTAATTTCGTTAAAGTATGTAATTGAATTAATTTTTAAAAAAGGCAGAAAAGTTTCGGCTTTTTTTAGAAAGATGAAACAAAACCTGAAGCACCTTCAGCAACAACCTTAGATAAAACCATTATTGAATCACCACCATTATCAGATTCAACAGTAGATTCAAGATCGGATGTTTCTCCAACAACTACGCCTAATGCTACAATACGATCACCAACAAATATATTATTACCACGTCAAAATGAATCGAGTAATAATCTACTGAGCATGTTTATCTTTCTTTGTTGTTTGATACTATCATTTCTACTATTACGACGACTTTTTTTAACATTTGGTACAAGTCGATCATTTCCACCATCATCAACGGATCCATTTCATGAAGACTTTTGAACAAAAAAAAACAACAAATATTATTTTATATTAAGAACAAATTTATGTTGACATTAATCTATTTCTGCCTAAGCTAAAGGGATTATACTTATTGGAGTATTAATTATCAATAGGGGTTCTTTTTCTTTTTTTTTTCTTTTTCATTTTATACTTATTCTCATATGCACATTTAATCTTCTTCAACCACCAGTTGCTGATTTGTATCATAAATGTCAACTTTTCTTTTTTTTTTTTTTTTTATTAAAGCAGAAAAAAGAAATAAGTCAGTAAATATGAACAAAAGAAATAGTGTATATACATATATATATATATATATCATATGTGAAATTTTGGTATCTATGATTAATTTAATAAATAAAAACTTTCAAGGATAGGAAATATTTCAATATTTTTAATTAAAATAATTTTTATGCGAAATTCAAATTATCGACATGAATTTAAAGGAAATAAAATTTTTTTCTATACATAATGGTTCATTAATAACTAGACGATAAAAATACTCAGCATCTCCAGTCTGTTTTAAGACATTGATTTAATATTTTATCTCAGTGATAAAAGGCTCTTCAAATTTTTTTTTTCACAAGAAAACTATCAAAGGACACCATTTTTAACTAATATTATTAACTTTAATAAAGAAATATATTATTGGCCGAAAGTATTCTCTTGCTATCTCAGCTGTTCTTAAGGTGACACACTTCAAGCTTTTAGCATATGTATTATCTTAGAAATGATGTTCTACGAGTCAAGAAGAGAAGGACCTTATGAAATGGTCAACCTATCATTATGTTAAATATCTACAGTTTTTGAATGTCAGTGTGACACTCGATGAAATTCATAGCATAAATAGCCTCATGAAAGAATTACATGATAATATCTTTATCAAGTCATAAGCTTCTACCCTTCTTGAATTATAGAACTTACAGTCAGAAGGGTTTCTATAGATCATAACTTCTCTTGAATTCAAGCGAACGAGACTAGGCTAGTCTCACTAGTCCATATTTCCAAAGTAATAATTATATATCCTAAAAGTTTCCAATATCTAGTTCTAAGAACGGCTGAGATCCCAGGGTAAGATACTTTAAACCAATAATGTATTTCTTCATTGAATTCAAGAGTGTTTGATCTGCACAATATCTATTTGACATTTTCCTTATGAATAAAAACGTTGACATGTCCTCAATCACTGAGAAAAAAACCAGTCCGATTAATTAAAACAGCGTGGAAATATTAAATTTTTCATCAACTAGTTATTTATAGACCACCCATCTAAATAGATATTATGTTATAAAAATTTTTCAATGACAAAAAAATATTTATATGAACATTAAACAGAAGTTGTATTTTGTAAACTAGAAGACTATGTAATTATTTATTGTCTAGATTTATTATTCAAATCTTTTTAAACCTTATAATTGCAACGAGAGAAATATATTTTTTTAAAAGAATAACGGATAGTGCAAAAATATTCTTCATTAATTTTGTTTTCAGTATAATGTGACAACAAATTGCCGTGGAGATTTATTAGAAAAACTAAATGAGTCTACTACAAAGCTGTATCAAAATATTTAGTTCAAATTACTTATTGAAGACTGAAAAGTTTTATTTCTAATGTTCTTTACTTACGAAAAATGTTCATAACTATTAGTAAGTAATTTCGAACAATAGGATTTTTTTTCCAGCAACCAAAGTTAATGAAATTCCATATTAGAGTTCAGCGAGATCTCTACAAATAGCTACATTATAATAGAAAACTTTACTGGACACTGTAGAAAAAGAATCTTATGGTTTTATAACTCGAATACTTTGATATTACTCGAAAGTTTGCATCATGTTGATTACACTTATGCATAACGTACTTAAAAATTTCGAAAGTCAAGTGCAGCACAAATTGGTCGAATTCACTTCTCATTACTGTTCTTGTATAAAGTTGCAAGACACACGTTTCCAGTTAAACATGTCATTAAAATTTTGTCAGTCTTCGATAATTATTTTAAAAGAAATATTTTTATACAGCTTTGTAATAGAGACCTCGTTCTTTCTAACAAGTCTTCACGACAATTTGTTGTCACGCTATACTGAAATAAAAGTAATGAAAAATACTTTTACACTATCTCTTATTATGAACGCACACAAAAAATCTAATTATAGTTTGTAAAACTTCATTTGTTAGATTTCACTGTTAGAGTAGATCAAATATTTTGTCAGTAAATGTTCAATCTACTTATTAATTAAATAGATCGAACAATCTTATAGTATTCATATGTTTTCATCTATATTATTGCATCTATCAGAAAGATATTTATTTCAAAGTTATATTGATTGAAATAGAAGAAATCAACATAATAGATACACATCTTTAAACTTTTGAAATATTCTTTCTACAAAATCTTCATCATGAATACTGATTATGTATTCTAGATAATTTTTACAGTTCATATAAATAATTAATTCGAGAAAATATTCATTGTTTGTTCTAATTACTAATGATAAAAAACACTTTTATCTTGTATTCTAGCTAAAAAAAAAAAGGATATCTTTGAAAATAACATTGAACATAAAATGTTCAATTAATGAGTGAAAGGATTAAGTGTTATATTACTTAAGTTTATTTTACGCATTTTTACTGTTTCTATTCTTATGTGAAAATATTTGCTATAGGCATTTTCACTGAATGACCTTATAATAATTATCTATTTCATAACGTCAACATCCTATCATCTTTTGAATACTAATA
>CAJNSZ010000021.1:502139-518226 GCA_905329745.1 Rotaria sp. Silwood2
TCCATGCTAACTTAGCACGTCTGTATTTTCTCCTTGTAATTTAGTGATAAAAAACACAGTGAATATACCTTTTTACTTTTTGAAGTACACATAACACTCGGATTTAAATCCGAGATTTTCGTATTTATTTTTTATAGAATCCAAAAGAAAAAATTTGTTCTTTTATGAGTCTTGGTTTTCCAAAGAGCTTTTTGTCGGTTAGGAAATAGTTTTAGTGGTTCAAATCTTTTCTTCAATTTGTTCTAGTTATTATCATTAAGAAAAAAAAACATCCAAATTACTACGTTTCTATGCTTTTTCATCTTCCTGAAAAATATAAATTTTATTTTCTAAGTTATTATTATCAACATATATTTATCTCTAATTAATATGTTGAATTGAAAATATTCTAACATCTACTTAAACATAGTATTGGAATTGATGATAAGAATTTTAATATATTCATATAAATGACTTACTATCTGCTGTTACAACATTATCAAGATAAACTTCAACTGCTTGAAATGGAATAATCATAAAATCTTGCCTATGAAAAATAAAAAAACAATTTTTCAAATAATTAAATATATCATCTAATTTACCTGAGAACACGTAAAGAATTCGCATGTACATAAAGATAACCTCCATAATCAAGAAATTTAATCATAGCCATATCATGATTACTGTTATAGACTGTAATCAATGCTCGAAACCAACCAGCTTGTGTTGGTGCTGCACATATAATACCAGCTAAATAAATCAAAAATTGAAAGAAAATTTTTCTTATTAACAAAAATAATAAATCATACGTTGAATAGGTCGAGGTAAAAGTGGTGTCATTTCTGTATGATGATAAAATACTGACATTGAATTATCAAGACGACTAAGTTCAGGATAAGATGGATGTAATATTTGTTGAACAAATATATGATTACATGAAACAACACTTGTAACAAGAACTTCAATTGGTATTCCATCTGGTAAATAAAGCTATAAAAAACGAAAAATAAAGTCAATAGGATGGGGGACCAGAATTTCGACCCGGACTGTCGACCCGGTCCGAAATTCAGGTGAAATTTCGGGCCGGGCCAAAAGTCCTAGAGGAATTTCGGCCCATTCTTAGAATGACCTAATTGACCCCTAAAAAAAGTTTAATTTTTTTGATTAATTGCTAGATATTGTAGTGCTGAGCAGGACGACGTGGCGCAGTATTGAGCAGAATACCATGGATGTGGGTGTGGGTATAGGTGTAAGCTTGTGGGGTGCTAGGGCGGGTGCAGGCGTATATGGTATGTTCATATCTTTTTTGCGTTGACCGGTGTCCACAGCTATGTCCACGCCCATATCGTCCTGCTCAGCAGAAAGTCGTCCCGCTCAGCACTACGCCGTTCTGCTCAGCAACACGTCATCCTACTCAGCAACACGTCGTCCTGCTCAGCACTACGATATGTAGCAATTAATTAAAAAAATTAAACTTTTTTTCTAGGGGTCAATGAGATCATTCTAAGGATGGGCCGAAATTCCTCTAGAACTTTCGGCCCGGCCCAAAAATTCACCGGAATTTCGGACCGGATCGAAAGTCCGAGCCGAAAATTCCGTGGGCCGAAATTCATGTAACCCAATAGGATTTTTTTTTTGTTAATTTTTATTTACTTGAGCAATTGATGAAGGTATTGGTACACATTCTGGTGGACGTTGTCGTACAATAATTTTTTTATTTATAGGTTTAAATGTTACTTGTGGATAACGATCAGGTGGAAAACGTTTAGCTATTAATTCAATAGCTTGTGCAACATCAACTCGACGACCTAATTATAATTATATTTAATAAGAAAGCAAAAAAAAGAAAAAATATTAATAGAATACCATGTAAAGCAACAACTTGTTTTTCATAAGAAATAGCATCATCTCGTACAACTAAATCAACTTGTGCCATTTGTCGTATATAATCAACATGAACACCTTGTCGACCAATAAGACGACCACAAAGTTCAATAGGAAAATGAAATTCATAGATTATTAATTCGTTTTCTTTTGTTTCCTAAAAATCGAAAACAAAAACAAAGAATAACTATTGTAAGATTTCAATAGAATCAAATTCAAGATTTTTAAAGAAAAGCATTTGTTAACACATTTCATTTAGAGCAGAATATGGAACTTATATGTTTTTATTTAGCTTCATTATACTAAAATAATATATGCAAAGTGTAAAAAGATCATATTTCGTTTTATTTTTAATGATAATTAATTCTTTGCATATTTGTCTTGTTATTATTCGTATGATATTTATTTTCTGTTTACAATTTATTATTATTTTGATAGACAAATAAGCCTGTTGTACACATGTGTTATATCTAGAATAGATCTTAATGATCTATTGTGTATCATGATAGATTCAATACGACTGAGATTGATTATTCTCGAAAGTTCGAACTTAATCCGATTATACTTTTGTCTTGGTCATATAACAGTTGTGGGAAATCAAAACATCATCCTTGATATATTGTATCTGCACTGAAATCAACAACTGCAATATTTAGAATATTGATAGATATATTTCGATTTCAAGAAAACTTCTAGAACATTCTAAGTTTTATTATTAACATCATTCAACATCTTTAATCCTAATTGCTAAGATTTATCATGACGAAGGGTTTAAACTTCCATACTCATTATTATTTTCTTTAAAAATATACAATGAGTTTTACAAAATAAAAATTACATATAAATACAATCAATTAAAATGAGATTAGAAGAAATACGAAACCAACAAAGTTTATCTAATCGATGCTATAATCATAGAGCATTATTTTCTTAGTCATTGTTCACACAATAGAACAAATAACTATTTAAAAATTTTTCGTACCATATACACCAGCTGGTCTATTTAATGAAAAATAGGCAATTGACATCTTATTCTTCTTTTTTTTTCATGTCTCAATCTCGATTGCTTGATGATTTACAAGGACACGATAGTTGCTCGATTTTTGTTTACTTCGAGATATTCGTGCATTTACCTTGTCATTACTTGTTGTCGAAGGACTGTCAATTGTTGGTGTTGTTTCACTAGAATTATGATTAATATTTTCTTCATTTGTCTTATATTGTTTATTGTCATTATCGAGCATTTTATTTTTTTGTTTAGTTGATACAGATGATGATGGTTGTTTAATAACAGCTGGTTTTGAAATTGAATTTTGATTATTCATCTAAAAGCAACAGTTTTTTTTTTTTGTTGTAGATAGTCAAATAAGAGATATTCGTTTTGACTGTTTAAATAGAATTTTAATGCTTGATGAAGCTCACTGATGATTAAAAACGATTCAATTATATATGAATAAATCACTCGATCTATTCATAAGTTTCTACTTTATATCACAAGCAGCCATAGATACGAATGAGATAAAGAAAACTCATTACGGATATATTCCCATGAGCTTTCGAATCAAAAATTAGAATCATTTTACTGAATATTGAATCTCTAAAGCTAAGTTTTTTTTTTTGTGAAAAAAATAATAAATTAAAGAGTTTCAGTTTGAAATTTTCTTAATTGAGAAGTAGAAATATTTATATCTACCGAAAGAAGCTATATTAGCCTAAATCTTTTTAAGAATAAGATCTCTCACATATACGCAAAAACAATTGAAATCTCTTCACTCTATAGGACGAATTTTTTTTTTCATCATAACAACATTTATAAATATTGCTTAAAAAGTATCATCATTGACTTCAATAGTGATTTTCTGTCTTTTACAGTATTAAAGATTGTCCTAAGAGATTCATGCGTGAATGCATTCGTCCTTCGACAAATATGTTTGACCTTGCATTTTGTTATACGATGCGTGATTGTATTTTTTCTCTCATCGCTAATATAAATATCTGTTTTTTTCTTAAGTAGAAGCGAGAGTTACGTTCGCTTGTACATTAGTTACTCTTACCAGGTCCAAAATTGGATTCGATAAAATCGTCATTTGATACTCTCAATGAGGGTTTCCAATCGGATTTGGATAGCTGCTCCGAAGATACGCGATACTATTTTCCTGCTCGATGACTAGAGGTCATCGGACTTGGGATCAACACGATAGGCTCTTCTTCATCTTTGTAGATGTTGCGACAAAATACACTTTGAAATTTCAGATTCATATTATGATCTGTAAGGTTACAAAGTTCTTATGTGAAAAGAAAAATACTGCTGTGTTTCATATCGGTTCGCTTATCTTTTTCCAATAAAAATATACTCTTAAATAACCAAGATTCACGATCAAATGTAAGCCATGAAGTATAACGATAAAAATTTAAACACCTTCCCTGTGTCATACACCGTGACATACAAACACAATCCAATTATAAATCACGTTTCGCATTTTAATCTGCCAAGGACTACGCAAATAAGTTTTCAATATAAAATTAATTCTTTTATTAATGAATTGTCTAAAACGATTTTACTTCAAGGTGTTTACTTATGAATTTCTTAATTGTTTTTTGTCTACAATCATGATATAAAAAATCATATGTACGTAAACACACTATCTGATTGACTTCGGAAAAAAAAGCAACTATTCACATTACCTTAGAATGGATTTTTTCAAAATTGCCACGCTTTTTTAGATTCTTAAATCCACAATTGTATCCTATTTAAGACGATAGATAACAATAGAACAAGGAACAATGAATAAACTATACTTCTATCTATTGGTTCTTATATATAACCAATAGAAATATATTCAATGAATTGAAATGCATTTGTGAATTGAATAGAAAATATAAACCATTTATGTATTTTTCAATCCTCAATAAAACTATTTGTTACTGAAAAAAAAAAAAAATCCGAGTAATGTTTTAATTGAGCAACTTATATATATATATACATACACATTATAAAAATCCATTGCAAATCATTTGAAAGATTTTCTTCATTCGTGTTGCCCTTTTTTTTTGTATACATGATTTTCTATTTTTAATACGTATGAAATTAATACAATGACAACGTCCAATTTACAAAAAATAGTCGCAGAAAGTAAGAAAATGACAAAAGAAAAAGAGAGAAATTTATTTATTTCTATTATTTTTTAGAATTAATTAGTGACATGTTACAATGTCAATCCGTTCGACAAAAAGAACGAAATGATTGGAAAGTACTTGTTATGGATCGTTTAGCAACACGAATTATATCTGCATCATGTAAAATGCATGATATTATGTCGCAAGGAATAACAAGTAGAATTTAATTTTCGTCTTATTTTATTTTCGTTATTTTATAATAATTGTATTAATTTTTAGTTGTTGAAGATATTATGAAAAAACGTGAACCATTAGGAATGCTTGAAGCTGTTTATTTTATTCAGCCAACCGAAAAAGTAAAGAGAAGAAAAAATTCGAATATTTGATTAAATGAATTCTTTCTTTTTTTTTGTTTCTGTAGTCAATCGACGAACTTATTAGTGATTTTGATAAAGGAAATGCATTTGTACCAAAATACAAAGCCGCACATGTCTTTTTTACTGAAGGTAATTCCATAAGACTCTTCGAAAATTCTATATTCTCTTCCATAAATTTAATTAGAAGAAAAAAGAAATTGTATACTGTAATATTAGTAAATAACAAGAGCGATTTTTAATTCTTCTACATGATTGCACACCGTACAGCATATAGACACACACATGCACAGTGTGGGTAAGGTCGAGGGTGTGTATATCATGTAGAAGCACCCGATTTTTATCAACTATTTGATGCTATTTAAAATCATGCTTTGCTTTGTTTTGTTTACCAAAGCAAATGAATCAGAAATTGAAGGTATTATTATGTTAATAGTCAATATGTTTTTGTCTTTCAACAGAGTGGGAAAAAATTGTCGAATTAATGTCCATATGAATATAAAGATAATGAAATTGCATGTCAACTGTCAGTTATGACGACTTTTTTTTCTTCGATGTTTATCGTTATATCAAATAAAATAAATCAAAATAATTAGTCATCTTTATAAAATGACAGAATGATTCATCTCGAAATGTAATTCATTAATTCAGTTCTTTGAATGTGTAACAAAATCTTCATACATATAAAATGGTAGAAAAAAATTTTTTTAACAACAATATATATTGTTGTATAATGTAAAGTATCCAAGTCAAATCCGGATAATGATTTTAATATCAAATCAAATTTTTTATCTAATTTATTCAAGATACTAGATGAACTATAATGATTACCGTAAGTTTTAGGTCTTATTGAATTTTATCGGAGCTCTTTTGTTAACAATACTATTTTTAAAAAGAACAATACGAGGAGGCGTCATATTGTTTACGATCGTCCCTTAAGAAGCTGTTAGCACAATCCCTGTGGGATTAAAATGTGGAACATGATGTAGTTGCTATTGTTAATTATATGGAGATTGTTTTATTCTTTTTTTTTCGGACATATTTCTTCTCTATCGTTTCACTTAATCCGTTTGAAATACAATAAAGAAGTAGGTCATATACAATCTGTGATTGTATATCAACAATATTTTTTACATATGTAGGAAGTCTAAGTTTTTACTCTTCTACTTCGTTTACATCGCATTTCACAAAATTTATGATAAATTTCAGTTTTTGTGGTACTGTTAACTTTTTTAATGGATACGCAACAGCAAAAAAAAAAACTCAAGGTTCTCTGATGATTTTGGTTAAAAAAATATTCAAAAACTTCAGCTGTTCTTGACTGCTGCTAGACCGTAATTGATGTTTTCGAGTATTTTGATCAAAGTGATTAGCATAACAGGCTCTACAAAGTTCTACACACGAAAAAAAATCTTCTGAGAACCTTGTATTTTTTCTAGTTGACTACCAATGAAACTATCCATTAAATATACGTTTCGAAAATATTTTGTCATTAGTAGCATAGAATGTATTAAAATCACTATTTGAATTTCAGCAAGGTGTTTAACATAAAAAAAGCGTTATTAAAATTTTTCTCGAACATTATATATATGCTAACGAAATACTTGTAGAGGCATTGTAAAGATAATTTTCATAAACTCGAGGGTCAGAATTACTAACGTGCGCTACAAGCATATCACTTTGAGTACATTTTATCATAAGTCTGTCTGATTATGAACTCCGAATAATTCATTGTACTTCAAGATTTATACTTATGAAGTACAAATTTTTCAGCCGTTCGAAAGGTATCATGTTCGATATAGTCATGACAACTTGTACTTCTAGTGTATTTTTAAACGTAATCTTCTTTTTTAGCATGCAATGCTGAATTATTTACCAAATTAACTCAATCAAAATGTGCAAAATATATCAAAACATTACGAGAAGTTAATATTGCCTTTTTACCATATGAACGTCAGGTAGAAAATTTTTTTGTATTATTATAATATGTTTACATATAAATATATATTTTAAAGGTTTTTACACTTGATTCACCTGATACATTTTTTATTGCATATGATCCATCACAAGCTCAAGTACGAGCTACACATTTAGATGTTATTGCTGAACAAATTGCAACATTATGTGCAACACTTGGTGAATATCCAACAATTCGTTATCGATGTGACAATGAAAAAATGCTTGAATTTGCACATGCTGTACAACAAAAACTTAATCAATATAAAGCTGATGATACAACAATGGGCGAAGTAAATGAACAAAAAACAAAAATTGTTTTTTTATTTTTGCATTTTATAATACAATAGGGTGGTGATAAAGCAAAATCCGTTTTACTTTTACTTGATCGTGGTTTTGATGCTGTTTCACCATTACTTCATGAATTAACATTCCAAGGAATGGCACATGATTTATTAAACATTGAAAATGATGTTTTTGAGTATGTTTAAAAAGCTTCATTAATTTTATAATAAAGAATTTTTGTTTTTTTTTCTTTTGTGTAATTAGATATGAAGTTCAAACACCTGCTGGCGATCCAAAAATAAATCCAGGGCAAAAACAAAAAGTTCTATTAGATGAAAATGATGACCTTTGGACTGAACTTCGTCATCAACATATTGCTGTTGTTACACAGTATGTATTTTAATTTTATTTCGTTATTTTTTAAAATGATTATTCTTTTAAAGGAGTATTACAAAAAAAATAAAAGATTTTGCAATACAAAAACGTGTTAAAGAAACTGATCGAGGTGAACGTACAACAATGAAAGATCTTTCGTATGTTAATTTTTTTGAAAAACAAAAATTTTTTGTTATTTTTATTTTATTAGATTAATGATTAAAAAAATGCCACAATATCAAAAAGAATTAAATGCATATGCACTTCATTTTAATATTGCTGAACAATGTATGAATGCGTATAATCGAAATTCAGGAGAAAAATTATGTTCAGTTGAACAGGTAATAAAAAATACATTCATATTGAATATATAGATTTTGCTTTTTTTTTTTTTTTCTTCTGTTTTGCACAGGAAATGAAATGCTATAATTTAGTTTGTTTTTCTTTCTGAAGAATTAGAAAGTATACTTCCGATAAAAGAAGAAGATATTTTTAACAAGACTACTATCATTTCCGCTTTCCGGATTTAAAATTTGATAGTATGAGAAATAATTATCTGTAATTTCTCTTTTGTGAGTAGGTGTTAATTAGATGAAGAAGAATTTAAAATAGCTTGCCGTGAAAAATAATAAAGCATAAGAACAATATGTAATGATAAAGTTTTTACAATGCGAAAAGAATAATGTTGGATTAATATTGAAAAATTCGTACTATCCTTGACTTTAAATCTAATTTGAGAAAAATTAAACAAAATAATTAATTAAAAGATATTTTATTATATTGAAAGATTTCGAATCGATTGAACAAGATCATCACTTCTGTTTTCATAAGCATATACTTTTAATCATCATCGGTAAATATGTAAAAAACAAACAAACAAAATAAATAAACCTAACACACGACTTTAATGTTTTCTTTTATTCATATAAAACTTTTAAGATTTTCATGCATTTATTAGCTTCTTTTGGCGTAACCCGAACAAGGTTATAGACAGAACTCAACTTCCTAATCACATCTACAGAAAAGGGCGGAGACTCTTTGCGAACGTTTTTCGAAGTAATTCAAGACTTTTATTAAGCGAAACTAAATTGTTTGTAGATGGAAGACGGATTTAAAGTCTTCTAGAGGAAGTTGAGCCTCTATCTAATCACGCCACTATACTAACTTCATCCTTTTAACTCATTCTTACGACAAAAATCTATTGTAAATTTTATTTTAGAATTTGGCAATGGGTACTGACCCTGAAGGTGATCGTATAAAAGATCATATGCGCAATATCGTTCCATTATTACTTGATACTGTCATTGGTGTTCAAGACAAATTACGTATTATTATGTTATATATTCTACATAAAAATGGTAATGTTCATATTGGTTTTTTTTCCTTATAATCAATATGAAAAAAAAAAAAAATTATAAGTAATAAAAAAAAAACAAATATGTTAATTTAGGTTATTGTTCTACTCCACCAGAGACATACGGTAAAGAGGATAATCGCTATTTTGGTTTTGGGGTTTTCTTTTTCTTTTCTAATTAAAATCAATTAATTAAAATAACATATTTTTGTGTGAATTTTTATTACAAAAAAAAAAAAAAAAAAAAACGAACAAAAGTTTAATTTTTTTAAAGGTATTACGGAAGAAAATCTTGATAAATTATTAAGTCATGCATTAATTCCAACAGACAACAAAACAATAATATCAAATATGCAACATCTTAATTTACAAATAATTCAAGATCAAAGTCGAGTAAGTAAATCAAAATTAAATTTTCTTTTCTTTTTTTATAATAAAAAAAAAAAAAAAAAACTCCTCCAGCGTGAAAGTGGAGTATCAGCGGATTTAGGCAGAACAACTGCCATGCATATGGCTACGGAATTATTTATAAAAACGTCAGGGGTGATTTGATATATTTTTATGAGCATGACTGAATATATTTCAAGATGTATACGTGTATAATTTTGTTTTTCCTCTTCTTTTTTTTTTTTTTTTCATTTATTTATTTCCATTCTTCTTTGTATATGTTCGTAAGCATGGAAAGAAAAAAAAATACATACAACCAAAAAAAAAAAAAATTTTTTTTTTCATGCATGTTTATGAAAGAAATTCTTATGTATAAAAGTGATAATTAATAAAATTTATTTAGGCTGGAAGACGAAGAAATATTCCACAACCAAGAAAAGAACGTACAGAAACAACATATACAAATTCAAGATGGACACCATATGTTAAAGATATAATGGAGGTAAAATAAAATCATTTAGTACATATTAAAAGTTGTGGTGGAGGTACTTTTATTCCTTAGAGAAATTTTCTCTGTATGTGGTTTGATAAGAAAAACAATACTCTACATTTATCTGATGTTTGATTAAGCTTCAACTAATATTCGAATAATAAGATTTCGATAAGAGCTGTTTGTTATGATATGATATCATTGATTAACGAACAGATTTTTGATGAAGAAAATTTTGTCTCCACTTTTGTAGAACTCACATATATTTTCGAAGAAAATGGTGAGTGTAAGTTTAAGAGCGAGTATTTGTGACTGTCTACTCTTCTCCGTTACAGATTTGAGTAATTGTGAATAACAGGCATCAGATTTTCTAGAGTTTTTTTGTGAAAATAAATATAATAATGCGTAAGATCTGATGCAGAGATCATGTATATGTAAAACAAAATTATTTATCAATTAATTAAATGATTATAATATTAAGAATTTTAAATTACGAAAAATAAATTTAAAAATAATGAGTGAATAGCAACCTATGCAAACCAAAAAATAGAATGCCCGTAGGCTTATTCTGATGTTCCATTAACCTACAAAACTACGATTCTACAAGAGATTTTTCATTTTACGAATTTTGTATTAGTTTAATGAAGCTGAAGTATATATGTAAGTTCCACATTTTGGCCCCAAAGGGGCTGTGTTAACAAACTTTTCACACTAATTCGATATCGATGAAACTTTCAGACAATATTCTTCTAGACCGACATACAGATTTTCTAAAACACCTCGATTTTCAAGGATTTTTCGCGATTTCTTTGTGACAAAAAGTACGTTTCGAGAAAAATAAAGATCTATTTAGAATCAGCATTAAAAACTACATCGACTAATCTACTATTTGTTAGTTTTTACAATAAAAATTTTTACCACTGAAGTCTTTGGTAAAGCTTCTCTCTTCAAGGATTTTCTATCGCAAAGGATCCTTTTTTTGATCAATCCTAATTTTTTAACGGAAAATAAGTCATGTCTAACAAAAAAAGAAATACAGAAACAAGTTCTTCAAGATTTATTATTTAAATCATTCACCGATCGGCTGAGCCGCCACCGCCACCGATGAAAACTATCTCAATCGTTGCATTGTATTGTAAACAAGTTGATGAAATTTTTGAATAAAGAAGAATATTAAAAAAAGGTGTCCAATAAATGCAATTGAATGTAAATAATTGGAACCATTATTTCGAACATTCAATGAAATAAAGACTTGATGAACTTGTTTTTTTTTATCTATGGCTACTCGAACCTATTGGAATTTAACCGCCATCACTTTCCATATATTATAATATGCATAGACGGTAATTTTTAGTATCAAACCATATATAGATATAAAAATATCTCCGCCATTACGTTTGATATAATCTAAATAAAATGAAATTTTTCGAAACAATTTTCTTTAAAGGATATTATTGATGATAAATTGGATCAAAGACTATTTCCATCAGTTGGTGGTCAAAGAAATATTGCAGTTAATCCTTCTGCACAAAGGTAAATTTAAAAAGAATTTATTCATAAATTTTTGAATAGATAATTTATTTATTATTGTTGACTTTGTTTTTGTTAATATTGTGAAAAAAAAATGATAATAATTTGATTATATTAATTCATTTAATTATAATATTATTTGTTTGAATGATTATTTCCTAATGATGAACGAATCAACAAATGATAAAAACAATTCTCTAAGAAATTGACATTCTGTTTATTTGAAAGTACAATGAATAATCATATTAATGTGATTATTTTGATCAAAATGAGTAGAATTTAAACGATGAAATGTTCTCTAAACATTAAATTTCATCATTTATGATGATTCAATTCTAATATTTAATAGTATAGAAAACATTTTTAATCAAAAAAATACTTTTCATACAATATAATAGAACATGGTCCTAATAAAGAATTTCATATTGATTGGCATAGAATTCTCGTGTATAACTGATTTTTTGTTTTTCGAGAAAAACAAAATCAAAAATTTACTAAAATTACAGATTAATTTTATTGATTATTTTTCCTCGATATTTTAGTTCTCGAGCATTTGGCGATTGGATACACAATCGTAGGGGTGCAGTTCGTTCAGGTCCACGTTTAATTGTATTTATTCTTGGTGGTGTTTGTTATAGTGAACTTCGTTGTGCTTACGAAGTAACACAAAGTAATAATAAAAAATGGGAAGTATTTATTGGTAAGTATATCTTAATATTCGTTTTGTTTCCTTTGTTTTTTTTGGGGGGGGGGAGTGTGTTAAAAGGAAATAATTATTTATTAAAATTAATAGGTAGTGATCATACAATAACTCCCACACAATTTCTACGTGATCTTGAAATGCGACCTCGACAAGAAAATGAACAGTAGAAATATGCAAATCATAAAATTTCCATGTATTCTGTGTTTATTATTATCATTATTTTTTTTTCCATAGAAATAAGAACAATTTTATTCTCTATTATCGTATCGTTCTATTTATTATCTTGTACACAGAGCTTTTTGTTTGTTTGTGTAATTTTGTTCAATGAGCATATTTAATTTTTCATTCTCTATTTGTCTCTGTCGATTTTTATTAATCAAAAAAATTATATCGTTAATATATTCATACATCAAACTAATTTTGTGGAATTTTTATTTGTCTATGTTTGTAGTATGCGCGTATATATACAAACAAATTTCTATTAAACGAACAGTGTTTCCAAACGATTTCCTTTATCTTTCTTAATGTATTTGTGTACTCGTTTGCCTCTATTTATTTATACGTATCTTCGTATTTTTCTTTTCTTTTCTCTTGTTGCTTGTGCACAGGAAATATATGTGTTCTAGAGATGAATTAATCAAATAAAAATTTAATCATGATGTAGTGGATTTGTCTTTTAATTTTTGTCGTAAAAACTCATAGAATTCATTGAAAGGAAATTTATTAATAGTGACAATGTGTGTGTTTTTTTATATGGATTCATGCTTGAAACATATTCGGAAATGGAATTGCTCAAGGATAAATAATATGATGGTGATGCAGAACGATTAGAAACAAGTTTCTTATTGGTTGTTCTATTGAGAATATTTTCAATTATATGTCACTGAACCCATTGTGTATTCGATTGATTTGATTGCAAAAGAATAGATACATGTTGATCAAACATAAAATCCAACGAATTAGATCAGCATTTTTTTGTTATATTAACAAAAGTATAAGTAATTAAATTCTGGATTTTTTAAAAATAGAAATAAAGAGTTATTATTCAATTAAGTTATGGAATACATTGTTTATAACAAATGTTGATATCAGTATACCATTGTTTGAAGTTTAAGTTATATTGTTTACTATTCTTTTTGGTTTATATTTTATAATTTGTTTTTGATAATGAAGGAATAATGATAGTGATGATGATTATAAGCAGTATGAGCTTGATGAATAAATGGAAGTTTAAGGAAAATAATCCTGAATTTTGTGAAATCAATCAATGACTTTTGAAATAAATGATTTTTGTCAATCGACATTTTCTTTTCATCAATTCATATATAAGTTCTTGAGTAGCATAATGGAACAACTCTTTTTTTGTTCTATAGAATAATGAACTATTTTCCATTCAAAAATTTCGGATATCTTCCTATTCAATAATCTAAAATTTCATATTTTTAGATTTATTATTGGCATGACTAAATAAATGATACTAATTCATGACATTCTGAGATCTCAAGTAGGATAAATTTTATTCGAGATTAAAACTGAGAAAAAATAATATCAAACATTTTAATACAATTTCGATATTTATTGAACATTTATTTCAAATTTAACACTTAATAAATGAGCTAAATATAGATATACATGTATCAATTGTAGTATTAGAAAATTAACAATAAATTTCATTTGTTTATTTTTATATTGATTATAATTAATTATTAACATAATATTAAAAGTTCCTATGAGAAGTCCAATAAATGCAATATAATTAAGATAACTTGTATGATATTTTATTCCAAGAAAAATACTCATAGAAAATAGAATATAACATATCAAAGAACATATAAGCATTAAAGAAAAATTAATAGATTCAATAGTAAAAAATGGATATTCAGTAATACTAATGACAAAAACAAAACATGAATAAATAATAAAATAAGGAATTGTAATATAGTAACCTAAATAAAAAAAAACTGAGATGATTAACAATTTTCAATGGATTTATAGTCATGACCTTTTTGTTTTTTTCTAAATATAAGTTCTAATGAAATTTATTGAAAGAAGATAGAGACTAATAAGTCAATACAATTAGAAGGAATATATATATATAGACTATTTAAATATCATATAAGAGGATATACAGATTACTGATAAGACTACGATTATAACTAGAGAAAGATACAATTTTTAATTAGAAATCATTTTGTAAGAGTAATAAGAAATTGAATTCTTTAAATAAATTTACGATACTAAATTTATTGGATATAGATGAAATTAGTCTGATTAATAAAGTAAACTTCTTAATACTAAAGAACAGAGAAGGTAAATTGATTAACATATTCGGCTCGCAAGTAGCAACATCATACTTGAGCACTGTCTACTGTAATATCATATTTGTATAATTCTGATCTGTTATACATATCTTAAGTTATTAGCTTGTCGATTATCTAAACATTATGTTCGCATAACATGATGATTTGGCTCCCGAAACCATCCGTTATGACTCCGGTCATTTCAAATCATTGTTTTTTTTTCGTAAAATTAATTATAATTAACACTTATTATAATATAGTCAAAAAATTTGTAGTTAGATTTATTGTTAACTAGACGAGTTAGCCAAACGAGACAGTCTCTCTATGATTATTAACTAGAGATACAAGCCACTCCTATCAATGGCCGAAAAATTTTAAAAAAATTGATATTTGGCTCTTAAAAGTTTCTGACGTTCCAAATCAGTCTTTCGAAATGTTACTGTCTACTTTCTTGCCGATAAATTCTCTATCATCGTTTTCTCTCTTTTTCATTTCAAAATCTCTCGGAATTAAGAAAGCATTTTACAAAAACTCATCGAACAATTACAGTCGCCGCTGTCGTGTGTGGTCGGACGCCTGTAATGTAGTCGAAAGAAATTGTTTTTAATCCATATATAATTCATAGTCAAATTCGAGAAAATTCGAAATTCTATCGCAATCGTCAATCAATACATCAGCTTAAATCTCGATTAACAACAGCTGCTACATCATGTTGTGCATTTTAATTCCATAGGGATTGCACTACGTAATAGCTTTCATAGGTGAATCAAATATTTTAAAGTTCTAACCTTCATCTATTGTATAATCTTTATATGTATAATTAATACTTAAACTAAGTGTAATAATCAATAGAATTGAAATAATAATTGTTATGGATTGTTCAATTGATAATGTGTTTATAAAAATCAAACAAAATGAAAAAAACATTGTTGCTATATTTAATATTTTTGATTGAATATTTTCAAAAACTTTCGATATTATTACTATTTCATTTTGTAAATAAACTAAAGTAAATATTGGTATAAGTTGTAGACTAGCTAGACCAAATACGATAAATATATTTTCCATAAATAAATTCTAATCACCATGATTTATTACAAAATCGATTCGAAATAAACATTAATAAACTTAATTTTAAAAAAGCGCTCTTAATTTGTTTTAACGACAAAAAATAAAACTACTTAGGGCATACCAAAAGTAGTGAGAGTGACACTTTAATATCATATAGCGAACTTAAAGAAACTTTCTTTCTATACAGTCTGATAGAGGAAAAAAAGCTCTATCTTTCTATGCTACTTGATCATACTTCAACTAATATCATATTAATGAAATTTCGATAAGATCTGTTTTTTT
>CAJNSZ010000021.1:518253-576131 GCA_905329745.1 Rotaria sp. Silwood2
TGTGCCCGTACTTGTTTCTTGTGAGACACTTGTATGTAATGATGACTGGATGGACAAGGTAATTGGTGAAGTTGATGGAACAGTAGCGGTATTTATTGTTGTACTACTACTTGCTTGATTTGTTTCAGTTTGTGCCGAGGAAGATGCTTCAGTGCTTGTTTCTTGTAAAACACCTGTATAGGAGGGCGATTGACTTGAAAACGTAACAGGTGTCGATGATGGGATAGTAGCAGTATTCATTGTTGTACTACCACTTGATTGACCTGTTTCAGTTTGTGTCGAAAAGGGTGTGCCTGTACTTGTTTCTTGTGAGACACTTGTATGTAACGATGACTGGATGGACAAGGTAATTGGTGAAGTTGATGGAACAGTAGCGGTGTTTATTGTTGTACTACCACTTGATTGACTTATTTCCGTCTGTGCCGAAAACGATGTGCCCGTACTTGTTTCTTGTGAGACACGTGTATGTTGAGATGATTCACCTGACAAGCTTATTGGTGAAGTTGATAGAACAGTAGCGGTATTTATTGTTGTACTACTACTTGATTGAGTTGTTTCAGTTTGTGCCGTGGAAGATGTGCCAGTACTTGTTTCTTCTGAGAAACCTGTGTATTGTGATAATTGACTTGAAAACGTAACAGGTGTCGATGATGGGATAGTAGCGGTATTTATTGTTGTACTACCACTTGATTGACCTGTTTCAGTTTGTGCCGAAAAAGGTGTGCCTGTACTTGTTTCTTGTGAGACACTTGTATGTAATGATGACTGGATGGACAAGGTAATTGGTGAAGTTGATGGAACAGTAGCGGTATTTATTGTTGTACTACTACTTGCTTGAGTTGTTTCAGTTTGTGCCGAGGAAGATCCTTCAGTGCTTATTTCTTGTGAAACACCTGTATACGAGGAGGATTGGCTTGAAAACGCAACGGGTGTTGATGATGAAACGGTACCCATATTTATTGTTGTACTACCACTTGATTGACCTGTTTCAGTTGGTGGGAATAAAGATGTTGGATAGGTGAGTTCTGGTGAAACAGCTGTGTACAATGAGGATTGACTTGACAACGCAATAGATGAAGCTGATGGAAAAGTAGCGGTATTCGCTGTGGTGCTACCGGTTGATGGACTTGTTTCGGTCGGTGTGGAGAAAGTTGCTCCAGTGGTTATTTCTTGGGAAGGAGCTGGATATGTGGACAACTCGGTGGAAGACGTAACATGTGTGGATGATAGGATAGTAGCATTATTTTGTGTGGTACTGCCAGTTTGTTGACTTGTGTCGGTTTGTGGCGAGGAAGATGTGCCACTGCTTGTTTCTTCTGAGACACTTGTGTACGACGATAGTTGACTTGTGGATGTCACGGATGAAATGGGTGCCGTAGTAGCAGTCTCTTGTATTGTGGTGCCAATGGCTTGGCTTGTATAAGTATACAACGATGTAGATGATGTAGGAGTAAGCGATATTGATGGTAATGATCTAGTTGCTGCTGAAAAAGAAAAAACTGGTGTATTAGGAGAAGTCGAAGGTGTACTGCTAAGTGTTTTACCCGTGTCTATCGTTGTCGATGACGAAATGCTATTAGTTGTTGTTGGCGACGTGTCGATATGCAGTAACGATGAACCGGTAATCGATATAGGTGTAGCTGACATGGTAGTGTATGTAGGGAATGCTGATGAAGTGTCAGTACTTGTGTGGTGTGATATATCTGAGGTGGAAAATGATTCGCTTGTGAGTGGTTCAAGTGAAGCTAAGAATATCGCAGTAATTGTGCGTGCTATGCTGGCTGTCTCAGATGTGTCCATATGCGTGAAGGAAGATGAATGATTGCTTGTTTCTGGTGAACTATGCATGTTTGAGGACGATTGACTGTTGAACGTAGTAGGTGAATTTGACAAAGCAATGTCAGTGTATGTGGTAGTTGCACTGGTAGTCTGATACATGTTCGTATTTGAAGACGAATATGATAGTGTTGTAGTATGCACTGTTTCGCTATCACTTGTTTGGCTAGTGTCCATATGTAAAGATGAGGATAAGGCACTCGTAATGGGAGTTGGCGATATATCTGTGTGTAATACTGATTGACTTGCCGAACCAGTAATAGCTGTTGCACTTGTAGTCGTCGATACTGAATTCATTGAATTTGAAATAAATGTACTAGTGTCGAGTGAACTTATTCGAATCGAACTGTAGTCGGATGAGACGATTGTGCTAGTCATCGAATTTACGGTAGACTGATCAGTATTTGGTGAAGTGTTCACGGCGGAGAGGAATTGTGAATCACTTCGCATAGTATTCGTTGGAGTCGTGCTAGTAACTGCGAACGTCGGAGATTCGGCTAGTATTGAATTGGTACTGCTGCTATTTAAAGTGATTGTCGACGAGTCTTCGTTTAGAACTAAAGAGAAGAAGTCATGAATAGTTTCAGATCATGTCGTATCCGTAGAGAATCGGAGTAGCCGTGTTTTCGTGCTAGATGTAATGCAGTAAGAAACTTGTTTTCATAGCAGCAATTAGCATAGCAGTATAAAACTTAGCATAGCACATATATTTATAACAGTAACTTTTTATTAGTAGCACAACTGAATGTACCAATGATTAATTGCTATATCAGTTAATATAACATATATTGACTAGAAATAGTTTTCAAATTATATGAAAAAGACATGAAACACAAAAAAAAAGAATACACATAAATATATACAAATAAGCGTTATACATGAGGAAGACGAAAGCAAAGCTAACGACTATAAATACACTGAGACAATAATTTATTTAAAATATTCTTACCCTCTCTTTTCACTAAATAAAATAATCGAAATTAAAGCATTTTTTGATACTGTTTTCTATGTATGTATATATATATGTATATACGTATCAAATGAAACTATTACGAATCATCCAACTATACATGGAATTTAACAAGTAAACAAAAGATATATACCTCGAATATGTGCTTCAGATAGATCTTTAGCTAAAAGGGATTCTAAATAGACAACAAGAATAATTACAAACAACTAAGCATCTCTTAACTAATCATTTATGTATACTAACGATAGTTCTTAACATTATAAACACTAAGTGCATGAAGGCCACCACAACAATCAATTGTCATGTCATTTGAATTTCTCTCACATGGAATATTACATACAATGGAATTCAAGGCTGGTTGATTTAAATAATTTCCACAACGGCATGAATTACTAAAAAAAAAAGAAAATTTTAATCGCAGATTAAGCTTTTTTTGTCGTCAATTGAATCGAATAAAAATCAATAGAATTCTATTAAAATAATAGACTTTACCCATTCACGATGCCTGCATAATTATAGTTCGTAGCACAGTGTGAAATGCATTTTTCAATCGAGTTCACAACACCCATCACTATACCTAAGATTACATTATCAAAACAACCTTGATAACCAACTACAGTATTCAAACATGTCAAATCTAGAAATGTATCGAATTGCGTTTTATTATATGAATAAAATACTTTCAATATGAAAAAAAAACCTGATCTAGATGAATCAATCGAGTTCATAACACTATAAACACTACTTCGATTATCACCACCACATTTTTCCAATGTTACGCATGAATATTGACATTGATCATCTGATACTTGACCATATTTTCCGTATTGTTGTCCACAGCGACATTCATTACCATGTTGTATAGCTGCATACTGATAGTTTTGTTTTTGACAAGCAAAAATACATTGTCTAGAAGTTAAGTGTTCATATTTATCAATAAACACTTCAAGATCATGATTGTCAATATGATCAATGAAACAACCCAAATATCGATTAAGACCTTCGATAAATAATATTAAAAAATTTGTTTTTTTTATTACTATATGTTTCATTGTCTGCTTACCGTAAATAATCGTTATTTGAACAATTGAGTAGTAGAGTAAAAATAGCGCTTGCATAGCTACTACTGATCATACCCAATGGAATGAAATATTTTGTCAGAATCTAAAATAATAAAGGATAAAAAAAGATTTTTTTTTTCTTTTTGTATTTATGTCAGGCGTAAAAATAACATTTCAATGAATAATCATTCTATTATATTGATATACACAACTATACATTTCATACCGATAACAGAAACTTAATGTAAGTTATATCGATATACCGATTTCCAGTTCCTCTCTCTCTCTCTCTCTCACTTCAATTTACAGAAGAGGAAAAAAATGTCATTCTTTTATCAACTAAAAACAAAAATTTGTTTTTTTCTCTAGGTAATAAAAGAAACTAGAACTTCTGTTATTTGTTCGACATAACAAAATAAATCAACATTTTAACTAAGATATTTTAAAACATTCTTATCTGCTTAATTTGTAATACACAGAAAAAAAAGGAAGCTTTTCTATTCATTAAAAAATTATTTACCTTACCTTTTCCTGGACTCCAGTTTTTTATATCATACTTTTATGTTCAATATTCTTTTAGTAAATATTTAATAAAAATAGTCAAATATAAATGCGTCAATACAAAAAAAGAATGTTCTAATACAACTAAAGCTAGCATATGTATACGAACAACAACAGATCGATAAATGGCCTAATCAAAATGAAATAAATTTGCAACTGTAATATGAGCCATCTGTTATACATTACGATATTGATGAAATATTATTATATTTTTTTTGCTTCTTTTTGTATAAATAATATTTCATAGTCTCGTTGGCAATTTTTCATGATCTTTTAAGTCTACAAGCTTTCATTGAAATAACCACACGGTTCACGTACGTACGATAAATAGTGAGTGCTTGCGTTTTTTTTTCTTCTTTTATCCCTATTTCAATAACAAAATGACCTAAAGCATTCTTTTACTACTCAACTTAATAAGAAAAACCATTGAATGAAAATGAAACTGTCTACATACTCATTAGAGTAAATAATCAACAGTATCAATGCTCTAGAACATTTTTTTGAATTTATTCGTTCGTCAAGATGTATGCTTCAGAATATATATATAATTGATGTGTATGTATGTGAGCAGAAATCGAAAACGAAAGACTATTCCAATTTACTTATATTCGAAGAGTGAATAAAAAAAAAAAACGAAGGAAAAAGGATTTTTTTTTTTCATACAGAATCAATGAAAATTACATTTTTGAAATAGGATCTTAACATGTCAACTATATCATTTTATACATATACCTTTATTTATTTAAAAGATTGAGACGTGAGAATACAATATATCATATATATCGAATTAGTATTATTGACAGCGAAACGGATATGGTTACAAAGTAAGATGATACAGTTATCATTGTCGTATATAGTCGCAGTCTTTATCCATCTAATATACCTGAATGTGTTAAATTTAAGATGAAAAGAATATTGCGAGAAGGCCGACGAATGATTTTTGGTATAAACGTTTGCTTGAATGAAAATGATTAAATTCTCATGACTAATTATGAATAAAATAAATGTGGTGTGTATTTTCTTTTTGTTATTACCCGGAAAAATATTTGAAGACATTTTCCTCGGTTAATATTGAAGAAACTTTTTAATGATTATAAATTATGTTTTATTTTTCTTTTTTTTCTTTTGTTTTGGCAATTTTTTTTTATTCAGTCGCCAGCAGCAAAAGAAAGAAAATCAGCGAAAATGAAAGAAATCTTAAAATGTTCGCCTAAACAAATGGTACGATAATAACTGGAATCATTGCATATGCATAGAAAAAAAAAAGAGAGCGCGAAGAGAATACATACTTGTTCTCGTTTAATTGTTTAATTGTAAATAATACAATTTTATTAAACAAAAAATCAAATTGATGCCAATCATAAATAGATTCATTCCATGAAAGATTTTGTTTGATTATCTGTCTATGAATTCATGTCTGCTTATTATTTTTTTTCTACACTTTTATTCATCCACAACGATGATAATATCAGAAAAACAAAATACTCTCAATCGATATATGTCAATAAAAGAATGTTCGTCGACAAAAAAAAGAAAGTTACACGATTTGCATTTGAAGAATGAGAGTTTCTAAAAACAGTAAAATTTAAGAAAAATATTTATTTATTGGTTGTAAGAATTCTCTTCTCTACTCGATGTTTCATGCCAGAAGAAAAATGCTTCTTTCCTTTTATTTTTACCAAACTCTTCATGATTTTTCTCTGTTTATTAGTTTCTTTTAAAATAGAAATATGAGTTCTAATCTTCTATCGACAAATACAATATATACAACTCACAGTAAATAATTGCAAGCTTAAGAAAAAAATGATTATACATGAATATTTAATTCATATTCTACAAGAACATCCTTTTATATGAGTCATTTCCTTCTCTAGGAATTGTCACCATTTTGAGTTCAATCTGTTACCATGCATTCTCTTACCTGCATGTTCTCCATAATTACAGTCAACTGTGTGTTTTTTATCGATTCGAGCGTCCTCTAACGAATCAGCAACTTTGACTAGATAAATAAACTACATTTATGTACCTGCTCTTTACTTTTTCAGATCACATGACATATCCTTGAAAGATCACGGTTTATTAGCATTATAAAAGAAGAAGAATGGCAGAAAAAACGGTAGTACAACGTTCAAGTAATGCTGTACAAAAAGAAGTTTCATTATATAATGAATTATTTCAAGATTCAACATCTGTTGATAAACGAAAAAATGAATATAAAACTTTAGTAACTAATTATTATAGTGTATCAACAGATTTTTATGAATATGGTTGGGGTCAAAGTTTTCATTTTGCTAATCGATTTCGTGGTGAAACATTAACAGAATCAATTCAACGACATGAATCTTATTTAGCATTAAAAATGAATCTTAAAGCAGGCGATAAAGTACTTGACATTGGTTGTGGAGTTGGAGGACCATTAAGACGTATTGCATACTTAACTGGAGCACATGTTACTGGTCTAACCATTAGTCAATATCAAGTTCAACGAGCTAAAACTATCGGTAAGAATTTTACTAAAATATTTCTTTCTTTTTTTTTTCGAATACAACTTTCGATATAACTTAAAATTTTATCATAGGTGTACCAGCTAATTGTCAATTTATTCAAGGCGATTTTATGGAATTACCATTTGAAGACAATAGCTTTGATCATGTTTATGTTATCGAAGCTGTATGTCATGCGCCAGAAAAGGTATGTTATTGTTTACGTTATATAGGCGTAAAAACAAATAGATAAACAAAAGTATATTGTTTATTATTACTCTTAGGCTAAATGTTTTGCTGAAGTTGTTCGTGTTCTTAAACCAGGTGGTTCATTTGTTGGTTATGATTGGTGTCTAACTGATAAATATGATAAAGGAAATCCTATACATGTTGAAACAAAACGTTTAATAGAAGAAGGTGATGGATTACCAGAATTAAAAACAACTCATCAATTAATATCAGATCTTAAATCAGTTGGTTTTACTATCGAAGAAAATCAAATAATACCCGAAGGTGATATTCCATGGTATCAACCATTAAAAGGTGGTGATTCATTTTTTTCATTAAATAACCTTCGTGCATCATCTATTGGACGATGGTTAACACGTAATATGGTTTGGCTTATGGAAAAAAGTTGGATAGCTGCTCAAGGAAGTATCGGTACACTTGAAATACTCGAAAAAGCTGCTGTAGGTTTAGTACGTGGTGGTGAAAGTGGTATATTTACACCATATTTCTTTTTTCTTGCTCGAAAATCTTAATTATTAGAAAAAGAAAAAAAAAAAGCAAATCGAACAATTTTTTGATAAATTATTTATTTTTTTATGTATTAATATTAAGTTGTATTATGTTCACATAATTCAATTGAAGTAGATGAAATAAATTTCTGCGCAGCTAATTTTGCCGCATATGATGGGCGTCGAAGAGCTATTGTTTGTTGTTGACGTTGTACAAGTGTACATAGATCACGAATTTCATAAAGTGTATCGGTTAATGATTCAGCAAATTCTTGTGAATTTGTTTTTGAACAACTATGAAATGATGATACACAAAAAAGAATACTATCTGAATGAACATTATATGAACAGCCATAACCATCAGGTACAACTGCACCATAACAAATAAATGAATCATTTATAGTTGTTGTTACTTGACTTGTTGATAAATTAAAATGATTACTTAAGGCATAACCTGGATCAAGAAATAAATCTGGTATTGGAAGATTATTATCACGTGCTATTTGTTTAAGAGCAAGCACTAAAATATATACATATATTGTTTAGAAAAATAGGTTTCTTTTTTTTGTTTTTTATTTTAATTAAACTTACTATGACAATCCATTCCATTACCGAGAATATTCTATAAGAAAAGAAGACATTTGGGTTATATGAAAGAAAAAACTTTTTTTTAGTAAAATTCTTATAAAATATACATGAAACCTTGGTATTCAGATGCTTTATAGAATAATTATTTCAGATTAAGGACATAACTGTGTTCTATATGAATATTTCTATGTGAGACAAATTTCAATCTGAAGAGACAGTAGCGAACAAATGTCGTCGCAAGAATTAAAGAGGGTAGAACGCAAGCTCAATAACTTGACACATTGCAATAGTTCGCGATTTGCAGTTTTCAGCAATCAAAAGAGAAGAAATCCGAATGCCTTTTTTACTTGATATTATATATAAGACAAAATGATATTAAAACTTATCATTTTCACAAAACTTTAGAAAAAATACATGAAAATGGTGTTCTACTTCAAGGAATTTTTGATATTGATATGCACTTCAGAGAGAGAGAGAGAGAGAAACTTCACATCTATAGTTCAAACCACGATTCACGTGATTATCTTCTCGTATGTTAATGTTGAGCAAATAAAATCACGTATCTATTATTCAATTAAATTTCATAGAATTCGATTAAGTTTTAGTAAACTTTCTTGAAGCGTAACACCATTTTCATGTATTGTCTTTGAATGTTTTGCAAAGATAAAAAGTTTTAAAATAATTTTGTCTTATATAGTATCAGAGAAAAAGATCTTCGGAGTCCTGTTCTTTCGATTGCTGAAAACTGCAAGTTGATAGCTGCTGCTATCGTCGAGTTAATGAGTTTACACCCATCACTCTTGAATTCTGATGCGAACATTCGTAAGAAGAATCTATGAATCTTTGTTTTTTTTCTAAAGTTAAAGATATTTACAAATAAGTATATGTTTGAGTGAATTATCTTGTAAGATTTCTATATATATATTCTTGTTTTTATAAATAGAGTGTCCAATAAATGCCTTTCCAATAAAAAACAAATGTGAATATGTCTGATCTGTTTAATTTCAGTGGGCAGATTTCTTTTGTTATCGATGATAGCAAAATGTGCAAAGTTTTTGTTCATAAGCCAAAATGTTAAGAACTATTAAAATATTCACTATTGATTTTAAGAAAGATTAGTTGGTCTTTACAGGTTTTAGAAAGCATTAAGTAAATACTTAGGACATACTAAAATAAGGGTGTTGATACTTTAATACCGTATAATAAGTTTTAAGAAATTTATTTCTATATACTCTGATAGAGAAAAATATTCTCTATTTTTCTATGCTATTTGATCATACTTCAACTAATATCATAATAATAAAATTTCAATAAGATTTGTTCTTTTCTATCATATGTGAGGGATATACTAAATCGAGTGTATATTTTTTGAATAACCTTTGATAAAAATAAAATAGCGAGCTGTGGTTTTCACCGTTGGAANGCAAATTCTCGACTGTCACGGGTGGATTCAAACTGCCGATGAAAAACCTACAAAACTGAAGAAATTTCAGATATTTCGAATTAGTCATTCAGGATTTATAGATATTCTAATCGAAGCTCTAAGTAACTTTACTAGCAATTTCTGTGAAAAAATAAAAAACCATTTTTTTGCATACTTAGAAAATTGATTGAAGAAATATCAAATAACGTCTAGGAAAATATACAATACGCAATTCGATGCGTCTTCATCTCCGCTTTCCAACGGTGAAAACCACAGCTCGCTATTTTATTTTTATCAAAGGTTATTCAAAAAATATACACTCGATTTAGTATATCCCTCACATATGATAGAAAAGAACAAATCTTATTGAAATTTTATTATTATGATATTAGTTGAAGTATGATCAAATAGCATAGAAAAATAGAGAATATTTTTCTCTATCAGAGTATATAGAAATAAATTTCTTAAAACTTATTTTACTGTATTAAAATGTCAACACCTTTATTTTTGGTATGCCATAAGTAGATAGCATTTTTAAATGATAAAATTTAGCTTAATATTGTTAAGAGTATGATGATTTAATAGGAATTTTCTTTTCTAGAGTAAATTTTCGAATATAAATACATGAAAGTTTTTTTTAAGTCCATAAATCTTTATTAAAGTCAATGATGATACTTTAGAATAATATTTCTTAATGTTATGCTTATCAATTAATAAATACTTTGAACACTTCTACATTATCGAGAACAAAATTTAGTCCACAAGAATTAAACATGTAAATGATATTCACACATTTTATTTTAAATATATTTGTGTGATACCCTGTAGGATAATATTCTTATGTTATTAACAAGTAAATTAAAAGAAAATGATTTACTTTTTCAGTTAATAAGAAAAACACGCACAAGCCCTATGGGAATTAAAATGTTAAACACGATAGAATTTTGTCATTGTCAAACGAAAAATATTAGATTTTGTATGACATATATTCTTCTAAGAATAATTCTCCTAATTATATTGTTTAAGTCAAAGTCGTCGTTTAGATTTAATAAGATTCATAATAATCCGTGGTTTTATTTTAAGAAGATTTTAGATTTATTATTTTTTTTTGTTTCATGAAAAGAAAAGAATTATCGCATTTGCATTTAATAAATCCTCGAATTAGAACATACAACTCTAAGGATTAAAATCTATTTCTTTGTCTAATATTTACTTGAACCATAAGATCAGTTTGTGCTTGCATAGCTTGTCGAAATAAACGTAATTTTTCAGCTGCTGAAATATTACCACTTTCATCAACCATTGCACGTGCCCATTCAAGTGCTTCAGGTGTATTAGCTCGAATATTATCAACACGACCAAAATGAAATCGTCGTGTTGATGCACTTTCATATGTTGATACAAGTTTATTATACATTCTAAATAAGAAAGAACAACAAAAGAATTTTTTTTTTTTTAAATTTTTCATTAAATACAAACTTAAAATAAGTAAATTGAAGACACATTTGAATAAATGCATCCGGACTCATATTATGTTGTTTAGGAAAATCTTTTCCATAACCGGCAAATTTAAGAATATAGAAATCAAAATCATCAATAGCACTAAATAAATAATAAAAATGAATTTATTTGTTTGCTTTTTTTTTTCACTTCTATTATCTGTTCTTACTTTTTTAATCGTTCTTTTGATAAAGCTATATTTTGTCTTAAAAAATTATTTAAATTCCATTTTAATCTATGTGGTATTGGAAGTTCACATAAGGATTTTGAACGATGAAATCTTTCTTGACTTTTTTCTACCCTAATTTTTTTTTTTCATTTTAAATAAATTTATTAAACTTTTTCTATTGAACTTACATATATTTAAAAAGATGTTCAATTAATTGAACAATAGCTATAGCTTCAGCTGGTGAATGTTCATAATTTAAACCAAATAAACCATCAGTACCAATTATAAATTGCATAGTTTTATCGTACCAACGATTTGATGCATTAAGCATAGTTTTTCCTCCATGTAATATTTGTTCACCTAATGAAACAAAATCACGTTTTATTGCATGATTAAAATCGACACAGTCTTCATCTTCATCAAAATCATTTGTCTCTGATTGATCCAAACATACCAGAAATATACATCGTTCAATAAAGTCAAGTGAATCTCGATTTAATGCATCTGAAAAAGATAATTAAGAATATAAAAACTTAAATTCAATATTAATTTGAGAGACAATATAAATTGCTTTTATTTTACGAAGGAAGTTTGCTAACTAAAGCTCACCGCCTTGGTCTGAGTCTGAAACTTTTCTGTTAATCGAATCCAAAAATGTTAGATCTTATAGATTTTACTCACAATTGATAAACTACTATTCAGTCATGGCTATGTGCATTATGTAGAACTAAATGAGATATGAATATCCTGAAAACAGTTCAGATTCTTAACTTATTATTGTCGAGATATTGTGCTTTTACGGTACTTTTTTAAATGAATGCCGTGATCACTTCCAGAAACACGCGAAAAACTAATTTCCAAATTTCGGCTTAAAACTTGGCATTGAAACAGTCCTTAACGAGAATACTTTATTATGAATATTTTAGATCCTGTTGTCGTTTTTTCTCTCTTAAGATATAGCGATGGTAAAAGCATGTCTTACACGTTGTTCATACATAACAGTATATTCAACGTTCTTATTTCAGAATAGAAGCAAATCAAAAGACCTGAAACTTTCATAATAAACTACTTTCGTTAAGGTCTGTCTTTGTAGGAAGTCTCAAGTCAAAGTTCAAAAGTGAGCTTTTCTGGTTTTCTGGAAGAGGACTACTATGAAATTTGTTTAAAAACTACTGTAAGTTTGCAGCATCTACACAAAAATAAGCTAAGAGTCTGAATTCTTTCCATGATATTCAAAACTTATTCAAGCCTATATAATGCACATAGTCTTGATTGAAAAATTATTAATCAATTGAGGACTCTCCCCTCTCCCCGTTAGATAAGAATATTTCTTATGTTTAAATTTTCTTTATGAAAAGGAATTTCCGAGAGATCCACGAAAAACTAAACTTATTCCGTTTTACTTTTAGTCCATTCAAGTTATTCCTTTAGTCCCTTTAGCACCGTTTAGTCCTTTTTAGTCCTTTTAATCTGTTTAGTCCGTTGAGTCCCTTGAGTCTTTTTAATCCCATTAGTGTCTCCTTAGTCCTGTTAGTTCCTTTAGTTCCACCAGTCCCTTGAGTCCTTTTAATCCCTTTAGTTCGTTAAGTTCTATCAGCCCCTTTAGCACCCTTTGGCAGCCTCATTTCAACGGCACTTATACTTGCACCCGCACCTCTATTCTAAAATGCCTAAAGGGACTAAAGTGTAGCGAATATGGAAAACTTTCCAGTTTCTACAGCATAAAAGTAAAACGGGATAAAATTCTTTTTTTTCGTAAACTGATAGAATTTTCTGTGATTTCAAATTGAAATAATTATTTTTCAAAGTTTATGATTCAAATGAATATATAACATTATTATTTTTGATTATCATGATTTGTTATATTAGACCTTTTTTTTCTTATGCATTATTTCCGTTATTCGCTTTACCTTTCACTAATTCTGTTCTTATATTTGCCCATGTACGTCTTGGTAATGATGTATAAATGCCAACTTCATCAGCTGCCCATGGATCATGATCTGCTATTTCCACAATACGTCTTAATAATATATAAATATCATCTTCATCTAATCGTGTAAAATTAATGACAACATTTAAAACAAAAAATTGGTTTCTATATGCAACAATAACATGTTCACCTTGATGATAAATTACTTTACTATTACGTATTTGTATAAGACGATCTATATCTATATCAGGCATACGATAACAAGAAAATAAACGATAATATTGTTCCATACATAATGGTTGACCTTTTTCACGACTTGTCGCTCGATCAATAGGTAATGCTCGACTATAACAAAAGATGAAAGTTGTAAAAAGAAAAAACGATGCAAATATTCATATTCAACTTACGCATCAATTAATACTTTATAATCTAATATACCCGATATTAATTTAGCAATAAATCTATAAAGAAAAAGAAAAAGTTTGTTTTTGTTTGTCTTTTATGTACAAATTGATTATTTACTTTAAATAATCTTCTGTATCGTTAAAATGTTGTTGAGGTAAAACAAACGCTGGATTTGAATTAATTGGTAATGGAAGAGGATTTGCAAGATACATATCTTCTAACCACCAATCTACGGTCTTAAAATAAATAAAATTTATATTATGGCCGTGCTTTATTTTATTTTTTTTGAAAACTTATTACATACATAATTCTCAGATTTTGCTGCATGTTCAATAAGCATATCTTGTAAACATTGTCCAATATTAGCATTTGGCGAACGAAATTGATCTACTAAAATTTTTGTTCGATCAAATTCATCTCGGGATTGTATTGGTTCCAGACAACGAAGATATTTAGTTAATGTAGCATCTAAATTTGGCACCGGTAGATGAGGTAAACCTTTCTATAATATATATGTTATTATGTATTTTTTTTTCGTTGCTTTGTTTCTTTCTATATTCTCTAACAGCTCACCTCAATATCCCATTTAAGACAGTCTTTGTCTTCAGTTTGTTGTCGTTTAATACGTCCAATATATTTGTCTAATGTTGGTAATTGAGATGATAGATTTTCAACCATTACTTTCTCTCTTTTTTTTTCTTTTTTTCTGAATATCTAAAAAAATGATATGTTTATAAATGATAGACTACAACGACATTGAACTACACATAATTTATTTCAAAAGACAAAATTCGCATAAAAGAAAATAAAATTAAATAAATACACTAATACAAACATAGACAAACAGGCACAATTTTTTGTACAGAATTTCATTTTGATATGTTTTGTGATATATTGGTTCAACTTATTTTTACAATTCATCACACAAAAACTAAATGAATGATAAAAGTGTATCATAAAAGGGATTGAATAAAAACAAAGAAGGCATACTCTCATTCACATCAAGGAACAAACGACAAATTTTAGAAAAACAAAAAATAAAATAAAAGATAAAATTTCCCTAAAATAAGAATTAGACATACATCACCGGCCCACAATGTTTTTTTTTTTATATTTGTCTTTAAAAATCATCATAATCAACAGGATTTCTTGATTTTGATTGAAAACGTACGGCACCTTGTTGACCGATCATATTCAATTGCGGATATTGATTTTCTTTTGTCATACCCATTACTGCTGTTGTTGTTGATGATGATTTTGACCAAAGATTTGATGTTGGATCATATGTATTAGTTGTACTATAATTATTATTTGCAACTGATCTTAAATAATTATCATCATCAGGTTCATTATGTAATGGTTGATGTGCAAATGATGTTAATTCATCATTTTCCATTGGTTTATATGTATAAAAATTTCTTAAAAAATATAAAACCGGTGCATAAGCAACATTACTAACAAATATAAGTATATTTAATGTAAGAAAATTTGTTGCATAAACTATTGAACCAGCCAATATTGGACCCATTGCATAGGCAAGTGAATACGATATATCCGCAATGGCATAAACCGATCTATATACAAATCAATGATTAGATTTTTTTTTTCTTCGGACAAAAATTTTAATCTATTAACATACCCATAAACAGATGTATGACGAACATCAACAAGATAAGCAAGTGTAGGTAATAAAGCTGTATCTACCAAAGCAATTCCTATTGAATATTGAAATAAATTTATATCAAAACAAAAAGAAAACCAAACATACCAAAACATATTCCACTAATCGGTATCATAAGTGTACCAAAATTTTTACAAAATGGTATAAAAGCACACATAATGCCTTCAAGAGCAAGTCCAACAAAAGCAATTAACCACTGATATTTAGGGTAAGTTTCATTAAGTTTAACAGTAAGAAAAACTCCACTAACATGAGGAATAAAACCTGGTAACCATATTAAACCCATTTGCCATTCTGTAGCATTCATTTGTTCACGCATCCATATTGATATTGTTGGTTCAAGAAAAGCCAAACCAACATTAGCCTATTCATTTTTGTTTAGAATAAAATTCAATAAAAAATAATTCGTTTTTTTTTTTTTTTTAATTTTTTCTTACCATAGCTAAAGCTCCAGCACATACAGCTATGTATGGATCCATTAATAAACGCCATATAGGTGTTCCTTTTGGTTTTTCTGCGATACCACTATTTGAAAAATCAAATGCTTGACGAAGACGATTTGGACGCATTACAACAAATAATAGAACACCATCAAGTAGAGCAATAAAAGCTAATGTTAGAAACGGTACACGTTTACCGAAAAATTCATATAGAATACCTTGAAATGAAAAAAATCGGTAATTATTAGTTCATATGAATTAAATTTCTTGATTTTTTTCGAATACAAACCGCCAAATGGTGGAGCAACAAGAGATCCAAATGAAATAAATGCTAAAGCAATACCTAATTGCCGACTACGACCAGCTTCATCTGAATATCGATCAGCAATCATTGCTAGAATAAAATAGAGTCTCCAAATTTTCTATCTATATTCTTTTCTCATATGTTTAAAATCTACCTAAGCCAGATGTATCAGCAAAAGCTGAACCAACACCTTGTAAACTTCGTGCTAAAAATAAAACACCATATGTACGACCAAATGCAAATGTTGTTGTTGATAAAAAAATGACAACAAGTCCTATACACATTGGAATATCATAACCAATACGATCGATTAATGCACCACTAAATGGATTAATTAATAGTTGGATTATAGCTTTTGAACCAAATAATGTTCCAACAGCAACATCTTCCGAATTATCATCATCCTCATTATTATTATTATTTACTTTAGGAACTTTTTCATTTAATGATATTAGTTTTGTTATGTTACTTTTACTTGGTGTCCATGCTCCTATACTTTGTAAATAATCTGGAATAATTGGTACCTAGAAAAATAAAACATAGATCTTTAAGAAAAAATGATTTGCAAATACTTACAATGACCATATAAAGCATGTTATCAAGTAATAAAGCAACACATACAATGACCATAATAAGTCGTCGCTGCCTTTTTGGAACATTAATAATGTCTTGTAAACTTTCCCATGCATAGGATAATTGTCGTAGAATCATATTTAATATAGCCTCCATTATATGTATATATATATATGTTGTTTTAATTTAAAAAATAATAATAATTACTTTCATTATAAAATCTATGAATATATTTATATATCTATCATGTCTTTCTTTTCTTTTAAAATTATTCTTATTTATATTTAACAAGATAAAAAGAAAAACAAGAAATATATAGGAAATAAAACAGTTCAAGTATTCATTGAATGTTTGAAGTGTAATGAACATACGATGCCTACACAAATCATTAGAAACATAAAAAAAGACAGATAAAAAAAATAAATTCAAGATAATCCATCGTGCGATCTAATTGCCAGGGTTTCATCATCATTTCTGTTTTTTTTCTTCATCTTATATTGAATACGCTCCGGGGTTGAACCTCTCGCTTCAATATATATGCATCTCGGCAGTCTGACCACCTAATCCTATTATACGATAGGAATGCCGGCACGAGCGCACGAAACGACAACGATGATAACGGTACAATTGCCATAATTTAGTGAACGATGTTCCTATTCTACTACTACATCGATTCGGTTAGAATACAACGATGACGAGTGTTTCCTTCTATCTCCATTTTTATCTCGCTCAAACCATTACATGCATGAACACGTTCGTAAACAAGTGATGCATAGAGCCGAATTATATTCCTAGATTTGATCTCTCGTTCATAGTAAATCTCAACTGAATACGACGAATAAGAATACAAAAAAACTAAGAACTAAAAAAGAAAGAAAGAAGAGAGAGAGATTTTCGTCATTCGCTTAAATCCTGATTAGAAATGGTTGATCGTGCGATGATGACATTAATCGCTTTGGTGCATCGAGCGATGAAGAAAAAATAGAAAGAAAACTAGAAGGAAAAAGATGACGACGAAGAAAAAGAAGATGCGAGACTCTGTGTAGATCGTGAAATGGGAAATGAAATTATTCGCTTGCTCTCTCTCTCTCTCCCTCTTGTCGACTGAGAAATGCACGAGATATAGAGAGGACAAATCTAACTTTGCGTGAATGGTTTGACGATGCATACCAGCACACACATATACCATGTTAGATCGATTTGATTTCTTGATCTCTGTTATTCGAACAAATCGAATTTCAATATAACCTCTCTCTCTTCTCGGCATTTGCACGACTTCTTAACAAAAACAACAATCATTTCTATTATTAATGTCCTTGATCGAAAATGACAACAATTTTTTCTATGAGTACCAACAATTTAGGATAGACTAATGAGCTAATACTACTAATATTCAACTGAACAAGGCCCTCGAGGCATAGTCTAAAAAAACAACAAATAAGAACAGTAACAACTAGATTTATTTGAAAAGACGAAAGTCTACAATCATTTTCTCTTCAAATACTAGCTTTAGTATAGTTTGTAATGTTCATGGGGCGTGACAACAAATAATCACAGCACATGCGGATAATAGTGATGCTCATCCAGCTTCCGGACCCATGTTGCTGCACCAACTCTTGATCGATAATAGCTTGTAGCACGCTCTCTTACTCTACGACAAGGAGGAGCATGCTCATCAAGTTCAAACCGTGTTATTACACTCTTCTTATATGCTCTCTCTCTCTCTCTCTCTCTTTTTTTTTTCTGTGTTTCTATCTTTGTAATCAGGGGTCATTTGCAAAACAAGATAACGAGTATCAAAGGAAAAAAGAAGAAAATGATGAAAAACTGCTGATGAGATGCGACTGTAGTTCGACAAGAGTGTGAAGAAAGAAGAGCGCGACTGGCCGAGAGTTTGTCTTTGTTCGACGACAATGACGACGGCAAACATAGGTGCAAATGGTTAATTGATGATTTGTATAAATATATATACAAATACGCGGCTGCCACTATTTCTCCTTTTCTTTTCTTGCCTTGATTCATGAAGTAGAGTTTTTAATTGAATGTGCAAGATTTCCGTCATTGCCGATCTATAATGACGGGCAAGAATAACAATTCAAACTCCGAACGGATACACACTTGGTAGTGAAGAAAAAGAAAAACCATTTGAATAAATAACTGAAAGTCGAGAAAGTTATTGTTGATTATCAATATAAAACTGTCTGTATATTCATTTTTGAGAGGTTTTTTATATGAGGAGGAAAAAAACAGAAAACGAGCCGAGAAAAATGAGACTCTTTTTTTCAAGTTTTTCTTTTTTTTTTTGGAAAAACTGATCGTATGCGATGTCATATTCAACCATGCTAATTGGGATAGCAGAAGAAAAGTTTTCTTTCTTTTTAATGTATGATAATCAATTAGAGTAAAAACTTCTACGTCTTACCTATCACTGTTGGATTGCATGATAAAAAGTCAAGACATATATACAAAACTCAGACAAATGTCTTTCTTATCATTCATTGACATACCCAACTTTGAGATGAGGAAATAGTGACGAGAGGAAACGGAAAATCCTCACCAATTACAGTGTTCGAATCCATTTGATGATGATAATGATGATTGTACAGAGACTTTCCACACCCAAATGAGCTATTCCATATAGACTAGCAGCCTAAAAATAATATTGTCGGTGTGAAAAAAAAAAGGAAAAAAAATGCAACTTCATATCCATTTCTATTTTGCATAGCATTATAAAACAGTTAAAATAATTCATGCAATTCATTATGGTTGATGCATTTGTCTATATACATCTCTTTTTTTATCTATTATGCTTAGTCGTGCGAGATTAAACTTTTTTCACATCCATATGCTTTTGTCCTTTTTGATCGAAACACAATTGTATCACGAAAGCATTCGTGTGTATTACCATCAGAATTCATCAAGAAAAGCTTGCCGAAATAGATATTCTGAAAATAGATTTTCTTTGGTTCAATGAATAAAAACACAGAAAAAAAAAAATATTTAATCATCCGGTTGTTTCTTTTTCTTGATTGCTATTACGAATAATAATGTTAGTAAATATTTTTGACTTTCTTTTTTATCATACTTGATTCAATTGAATCATCATCAGCATTTTTTTTTTGTTTCTTAGAACGATTAGTTTTTTATCCTATTGTGAACATGAGAAGAAAATAATAATATAAAGAGAGAAACAAGGAAGAAAAAAAAGAAAAAAGAAAAAAAAATGATAGTAATGATGACGTCAAATTAACAACACATTTTATTTTAAGAACGAAGATATATTCAAAAGTTATGATTATTTAATTAAATTAATATATTCATAATATTTTTGTATATTACCCTATATAATAAAAATAAGGCTTATGAAGAAATTATCAATAGTTTTTTGTTTGTATAAATTATATTATGAACTTAAAGTTCAATGTCAATGATATTTATCATTAGAAATATTTTTTGCTTTTTTTGAACTTTTACATATTGATTTCTACTGTGACAATTTTAATAATATTTGATAAAACTATTTATATTAGACATTTATAATTGTTATGTGATGCATATGTGAAAGAAAACAGAAGAATTAACATATCATGTCTTTATATTTTGTTTCACAAGAAATAAAAATTAATTATCTATAGAAAATGTTTTCTTTTTTATTCTACACAATAAAATTATTAAAAAAAAAAAAGAACATGCATTTCCATATACTTATTTATTTTTGATTTAATATGTTCTTAGAGATTTCTTCCATTAATATGAAGTACTCATTACAAAACTTTCTTTATAAAATTCTAATGACTATTCAATTTAAAAATATTTTCTATAAAAGAAAAACATACAAACTGAATTTCTTGTTGTTTATATGTAAAATATTGCCGACGATGCAAAAGAGAGAAGAAATATCTCATTTGAATTTTTATTCGATTTATCGTCAACATTGATGAATGATTCATAATATAAATCAATTTAATATTAGTTTATTTCGAATTGCGATTCTCGATATTATAGCTTCGTCTATGTTATGTTGAACCATATGTCTTTACTATTACTACTATGTAATAATTCATATTTTTATTTATACAATAATTATTTTAATCAAATATCATCGAAATAAATTCGATAAGAAAAATCTAATGATGAAATAAAGTCAAATATTATTTAATTCTTAGCTCACTATGTCAAGAAGTTTCTAATTATAGATTTCATTTGTTTATTGCATCGTATAATAGAATTTTAACAATTAAACGAAAAACTTGTCGAAAACAATATCTAGATTAATAAATGACAATGTCAATACATTTATATTCTAAAGTATTTTGAACAAAGCTTTCAATACAGATTAGAAGATCCTCCTTTGAGATTCAATTGTTTTTCAAAATAATTACTGCAACTAATTGAGTTTTTAAGCATTTATGTCCATAATAATATTTAATGAGAGAGCGTTTTAAAATGATTAATCACTTTTGAATTCACACTCAGTTTATGAGACAGAGTTCAATGAGATATGAAAAACCTCGAAGGGCTATATCTTCTTAGACATTCTGTTCATACTTATAGACATTCTACTGAAAATTTAGCATCAGGCATGGTATATACCAACAAATTGTATAATGTTATTTCGACCTGAAATTTTGCTCATAGACAAATTTATTTGTTAGTAGAATGTTCTGAAAATTTTAGCTCAAAAGAATATTTCCTTCTCGAGATATTGAAGTCCCAAAAAATAGAAAATTCCATCATCTTTCATAGAATATGACTAGTTTTTATAACGTTAATATCTTGGGAAAAAGATATTATTTTGAACTGAAATTTTCAGAGCATTGTACTGGCAAATAAATCTATCTATGGATAAAATCTCAAATCGAAATATCATCATTTGATTTGTTGGTATATACCATACACGTGACTGAATTCCCAGGAAAATCCCTATAACACTGGATAAAAGGTCTAAGGGGATTTATCTTTGTACGTTTTTTCATATCTCAGTGGACTCTATCTTATTCTCTGAGTTCGAATTCAAAAATGATTGATCAGTTGAAAATGCTCTCTCATAAGTTCAGTATAAATAACATTTTGTTTCCGTCTTCATAGCGACGAACCAGTTCCGAGTTTAAAAAAGAACTTTGAATAAAACAGCTAATAGAAAACAATACTCTATTGTTTACATATTGTGAAGTCATTTCAATGCTCTTTTGTAACATAAGTTTGTTCTATGAAATATTTCTTCTGAGCCTGAGAACGTCTTTTTTTCGCAAAAAAGATCTGAAAACATTTTTCGAAACATAGACAAAAAATTGTTTCTTCGTAGCCATCCTTACTCATTAATATTAGCATGAGACTAATAGTTATGTTAGTGATACATTCTACTATGAACGAATGCCATATAGTATGCTATTCAAACTCCAACATAACCAACTGACTGAAATAAGTTTGACATAAACAAAAGTTTTATTTTCTTTTTTTAACAGTTATTTAGGTATTGACAAGGTTTCATGTTGCTAGTAACAGATCCTAGTCTTTAGGAAAAAAAAACAGTGCTATTAGACATTATAACAAAATGTTAGAGTTGTTGACTGTATTGTTCTAAGAACGATTTTCTTACAAACGATTGTCTCTCTTTTGTCACAAAATATTATCTGCTTCTTTCTTATTCTACGTATGTAGGATAAGTGAAATAAACTCGTTTATTAATGATGTAGTGGACAAAAAACTAAGAATAGATGGCGAGACTATCAAAAAAGAAGACTTTTTTTAAAGGACTTAATATGAGACATCTCTGTCTCCTTTTGTAGCTTATGAACGATACAACAGAAAAGAAGACTTGGAGTCTTCTAATGTGTCTAGGGCTTTAATATTCTTCGAATATTGATTTAGGGTTGAAATGATGTAAAATAAATGTTTTGTATTTCTATTAGGAATATATTTTTGATTCATTAAATCAATTTTAATTAATTTGATTTGATATTTACATTTTACTTTATGTCATTCAAGTAGAATCGAATAAGTATCGAAAGTTTTACCTTTAATAATCGTTTGAAGTACCTAACTAAAATTCTTTAATATCGTTTTATTCATAGCTATAATTCATTAGTAATTCTTATTATCTAAAAAACGCTATTTATTCAAGGTAGAAAGTTTGGATTTAGGCAAAATTAATCAGGCCTTTTAAAAAATCGGAAAAAAGATGAGAATACAGAAGTGATTATATATATATACATATATGAATGTTATGTTTAACTTAAGTTCAAATCTAATTTGTCTTAGCAAACTTCGACCACAAACAAAAAGATGAAAGAATCTTGAAGCTTATGCTTTTTGAGAAGTATATTTTTATCAATGTTTATTTGTCTTCAAATTTTACACGGTTTCTATATGATGCTATTAAGTTTTGTGGAACCCAAGAAAATGAAGAATGTTTTTAGCTTCTGTATTTTCTGTAGTAGAATAGTAACTGCCTTCTCTTGAAATTTAATACTTCAAAAATTCGAAATGTTATTTCGTTTGTTCGTAAAAATATTTTTGAAAATTATTTTTGGATGTTGACGTAAAGAAATCATTAATACATACATTACATTATGAAAAAGTGATAATGAAAACTCTGTCTAGTAAGAAAAACAAGTACGTGCTGTGTTTTCTTAATGCAAACGAAAATTATTTCGCAGTTTTGTATCTAATCAAAAAAAAAAGAATTTTTCCTGTGACATATACATCAGTTAGATTGAATTCAATATGTGATTGAAATTTTAGGTTGTCAAAAAATAGTAAGTTGAAATATGAAAAACATATTTTTGAACGATTGTTCATTTAGATCAGACCCATCGAAAACTTACATTCTGAATACGTTATTGACACCATTTGATTAGATTACATACTCTCTTGTATATAGAAATCAATATTCTAACAATTAGTATCGTGTGCGATGTTTTAACTTGAATATTTACACTTTAAGGGCAAAATATAGCATGTTTGTAGTGGATTTTCATTTAATCGAGCTCAAAATCGGTCAAAGACATCATTAGCAAGAGATAAAAAGTTTTAGTTGAATATTAGAAATATGACTACTAAATAATTATAGTTAGTTGACAGGATGAAAAAAGACACGAGAAAATTTTATGTTGTCTGACTCCAATTATAAGAAAAAACAAAATGTTCCACTTCAAGCTTTCAATAAATGAAGAACCTATCATTATAAGTTACTTCTCTAACGTTAGTTTAATGATTCTAACTTTAAGTGCATTTAGTAGAAATATTGTGCATGTGACTTTTTAGTGATACAAGTAAGTAGCAAAATCGTAAATAGAATTTTGAAACAAACTGAAAGATTTCCATATTTTCTAAACATAGGAAAACATGAAATAGACGCTGTTAGCAATAGTTTGTAAATTGGAAAATTAATGGTTTCTATTGTTGAACTTTGACAAGGTATGTGATTGTTGGTAAAAAGTTAACAAGCATTGAGTTTATATGAAACGTTGTTTGATAATAATGTTAGATGATAATTTTGATCATGATTTAAATCGAAGGATTTTTTGAATCTTCAAACAATGTTGTTCTTTGATGCTTCAAGAATACTATTGATTAAATGCCTTTTGAAAATATATTACTGCAAGCAGACGCTAACAGTAAAAGTTCTTTTGCAAATTTTTCCTTGAGATCATTCAACTTGTATTGATATTAAGTTCTGCTTGATCATAGTGGCATAAAAGAGCTAAAGTTTTGGATTGGTTGACATTGCTAGTTGTTGATGATACTTATTTTTTATATTTCATGTACAATGAAAAAATTTTCTCAAGTTATTTTCATTTATTGTACACACTAATGTTTCTAACAATAACTATATGAGTAAAAAACAGACACCAAAAAGTATATTCTTTTTAAAATGATATTTATTTTTAAGTATGGGCGAGGGCGCACAAGAACAACAATCGGCCCATGAACAGATTTTTATAAGAAGTAGATTTTTCGATGTAGAATTTTACGGCAACTCTTCCGATACCAAATTCAAAACATTTTCCAAACTATTTCAAGCCTTCCGACCCATGCCTATGATACCGTATTTTCACTCAGTGTACAGCGATTATGTTTATCAAAACAAAACGTCCACTAGCTTCAAATAGGCTCATTTGAAAGAGTAAACAATTCTGCACAAAATCTTATACGAATCAACTAGAAATAATAACAAAGAATAAGAATTTTCCAAGAACATACAATGTTTTCATCAACATTGTTGGTATGTCATGGATCTTCATGCAATGCAACCACTTAGAAAATGGCTCTACAATGGACTTTCATCTTCAGGATTCGATGCAGTTTTTCACGGGTTATATGCCGGTATACTTTTTCTTTCGATATTTTATTGGTCAAAAATTTTTGCAAAGTAAATACTGCCTAAATAAGTGATTATTTCAACTCCAAGCTTTCTTTCGACTCCAAAAGTGCTTGATGAAAGATGTTATGATGAACTTTCGTCTTAAGGATTCGGTGTAATTTTTCATGTGCTACACGCTGATATGGTTTTCCTGTCGAAATTTTACTGACCAAGATTTTTCTAAAGCAAATACTATTAAAAATAGTATTTATTCAGCCTTCAGATATCTTTATCACTTACAAGGCGCTTCTGAAACTCTTTTATGGTAGAGTTTCACGTTAACTGTACGATGCAGTTCTTCAGGGGCTACACGCAGATATAATTTTTCTTTGAATATTGTTTTGGGCAAACTTTTTCGAGAGTAAATATTGCTGAAAATTCCGACATATGTGCTGCAATTTTAGAAGGAGATTCTATTTTTGTATTATCAAAGCTGAAGACGATTATATGATTTTTCAAAATCGATCTAATTCGATTGAGAAGCCTTGTCACTTCTGAATTTGAACCATTAATCAAAAAATTGTATCAGCATGTAGCTCGTGAAAAACTGCATCGAACCCTGAAGATGAAAGTCCATTGTAGAGCCATTTTTGTAAGTGATTGCATTTCATGAAGATCCATGACATACCAACAATGTTGATGAAAATATTGTATGTTATTGGAAAATTCATATTCTTGGTTATTATTTCTAGTTGGTTCATGGTGGGTTTTGTGCAGAATTGTTTGCTCGTTCAAATGAGTCTATTTGAAGTTAGTGAACTTTTTGTTTTTATAAACATAATCGCTGTACACTGAGTGAAAATACGGTATCATAGGCATGGGTCGGAAGGCTCGAAATAGTTTGGAAAATGTTTTGAATTTGACATCAGAAGGCTCGCCGTAAAATTCTGCATCGACAAATCTACTTCTTATAAAAATCTGTTCATGGACCGACTCTTGTTCTTATGCGTTCTCGTTCTTTAGCATTGAAACACAAGTCTCTTGCATATCTTCAGTAAAGCCTCTGGAAAACCATGAAAAAGCAACAGAAATTCGATACATCACAGTGTTTTCGAAAGTAGGCACTGAGGGTTATCGAAGTACACTAAAATCCCCAAATTGAATTTTTTGTCGAAAATCGTGGTTTTTAATTGGTGGTGGGGGGGGGGGGGGGGGGGGGGCCTTAAGAACGAACGAAGATTATTTCTTTCATAAATATATTGTTTAGTCTGACCTTTTCTAATAATATTATTCCTTTACAACTAATAAGTTTGATTATCTATTCTTATTTGATATAGCTGCAAGATTTTTCAATTCGTAAAAGAATATTTTTCGCCTATAGAAAGATAGTATAGTTTTTATATATAGACATCCTAGTTTAAGATTTTTGACAATCTCATTGTATCATAAGAAAGTGTTAGCTTAATATTAAGAATTAGGATATTGATAACGACGGGAAATTTTTCAGTTGGAAATTTCCAGGCTCATATCTCTTGATCCTTGAAGAGNTCTTTGTCAAATTACTTCCAAATTTTGAGTTCAAACATTCCACAAAATAAAGCTTTCAATATATATGGGAGTGACCAGTCAGTATGGTACCCCATTTTGATGCACTCCTATTGTAAGGATAAAACATACTATTGTTCGGGCCATATAAGAGAGGATCCTAGATAACCCTGAATTGGCCCGAACGACATCATGTTTTATCCGTACAATAGTAGAGAAAATCTGCCAACTCACACGATAAGCTAGTAGCTGTTCTCAACTATTGTACGGATAAAACATGATGTCGTTCGGGCCAATTCAGGGTTATCTAGGATCCTCTCTTATATGACCCGAACAATAGTATGTTTTATCCTTACAATAGGTGTGCATCAAAATGGGGTACCATACTGACTGGTCACTCCCATATATATAGTCCATATCAGATTTTCTAGTATCTTTCAGTACAAATACAGGGTGTGTCTTCAACTATTTCTTATTTGTCAGTTTCCGAATATCTATCTCTGATTTATATTTGTACGTACATATTTTTTCAACTAGCAAAATAAACTCATTTGTTCGTTCATAGAAAACATGTAGAAAAAAATGAAATTAGATACATGAAAAAAAGTTACAACAAAACAGCAAAGAGCAATGAACTCGAAGATGAAACAACACAGACTTCAGTCTTGAAGTCTACTGTTTGTTTGTTTGTTTCTAGAATGAGCTTCTCTTATGTTCTACGACGAAAAGTTGTTAGTATAATTTTTTTGACTTACTCTTGTGACTGTTGATGATCAGTAAAAGATAAATCACATTGTAATGGAGATCCGACTGTTAAATCCGAAATATCTTTTTTTTCACTATCATTAAAATTACTATTTATTTGATTATCACTAAATTTCATAGGAAATTTTTTAAATCGTGTATCTAACCGACGACGATCATCATATTGTTGTTGTCCATTATTTATTTGTGTAATAGACATTCCTGATGATGATGATGTTGTTGATGATATAGAACGTTTTTCAATTTCATACGATGAATCATCATAACGACGAATTTTTAATGGTGGTATTGATAATTCATTATCATGATTTATTGTTGATTCATGTTCATTATCATTATCATCATTATCATTATCTGCAGTATCATCATCATCAGTTGGTTCTGAATGAAATGATTGAAAATAATTACGTTTATATGTTTTTTGTAAATTCATTGTATAATCATACATTGTTTGTCTTAAAATATTTATAAATGATAATGATGTAAATGAAAATTGATGTTGATTATCATAATTATGTACAATTAATTGAAATTCTTGACTTGCTATTGAATTAATTAAATGAAAATAAATTCTTATATTATATAAATAACTTTTTAATAATGGATTTATTGATAATTTAACTAATGTATTAAAATTAGGTGAAAATAAAAGTGGATAAATATTATTCGTATTTGAATTAATACGTTGACGTGAATAGATTTTTGTTGGAATATTTATAAGAAAATTTGTTTGATTAAATATATATGATAAAATATCTTTTGAACGATATTTATTTGTTGTTGTGGTTGTTGTTGTTGCTGTGAGAGAATTTTTTCTTAATAATGTACGTTTAATACGATTATAATATAGATCACGTTCATGACGTGAATATTTATAAATATGATAAGATATTAATTTATTATTTAATATATTTGAATTTATAGATTCATCATTATCATTTATTGTTGATTTAAATGTATCGAAATTGTCAGAATTACAATATGTATCATCAAATGTTAACTGTTTTGATGATGAAACATAACCATGAGAATATAAATTAGACAAAGGAATTTGAAGATTAATATCATTTGTTTGTATAGAATGATAAAAATTATTTGAAGTCAATTTTTTATTTGATGGTTGTAGTTTAACCACTAGAAAGATAATATTTATTTTTATAAGAATAAAAAAAATAAATAAATAAAACGAACTGTCGAGAATATCAAGTTGAGTTTGATTGAGTTGTGATGATGAAAGAATTTTATTATTAAATATTTTACTGGACTTTTTTATTTGACATTGTTTAATATGAACATTTAATGTAGCACGATCAGGAAATTCATCACAACAAAATTGGCATAAATGTACTTGATTTCCTTAAATACAACATTTATTGTGATATAGGTCATTCCACCGGATGTCGCCAGGTCTATCCGGCGACCACGCCCAAATTCATTGAAACTTTCAGAGTTTGTAGAGAATTTTTCGCTGATCATTTTGATAATGAACTCTGTTTTTGCGAAGATATGGGTCAAATACGAAAAATGCACTTTTTTCAACAACAAAAAATGAAACTTGTAATTTTATCGAAATAGCGATGATAGTTCCACTTTTTTTACTCAGATTTTAAAAGTAATCACATTTTCGAATTTCTCGTGCAAAACTGCATCAGAATCCATAGGAATTAAAAAGATTTGACGAATTTTATACAGTCCACTAGGTCCCTAAGTAATGTACTAGAGAAACACACTGTTTGAAAAAATCGATCAGAAAGTTGGAATAAACCAGAATAGTGGTATTAGCAGTTCGATAGAGTGAAACTTGCTCTACAACGTAGACTATTTACTTTTCTCCACACATTCGATTTGGAAAGCAGCNCAACGGTCGTCAAGGATACTTTATATCACAATTTTTCAGAATTTTTTTACATTTTGACCATTAAAAGTCAATTTCAGTGCAAAATAAACATGATATTCAGAATCAGCATAAAAAACTGCATCGAATACCTTATATTTTAGCGAAATATTTTTTCCACCAAAATTTTGTCTGTACTTCCCCTCAGCCATATATTTCTGAATTTTGTCCTGTACTCCCCTACAGACGAAATTTTGGTGGAAAAAATATTTCGCTAAAATATAAGGTATTCGATGCAGTTTTTTATGCTGATCCTGAATATCATGTTTATTTTGCACTAGAATTGACTTTTAATGGTCAAAATGTAAAAAATTTCTGAAAAATTGTGATATAAAATATCCTTGACCACCGCTGCTTTCCAAATCGAATGTGTGGAGAAAAGTAAATAGTCCACGTTGTAGAGCAAGTTTCGCTCTATCGAACTGTCTATGCCAACTTTCTCGTTCATTTCAACTTTCTGATTGATTTTTTTCAACAATGTTCCTCACAAAGTTAACAGGACCGCACAAAAGTCCGTGAAAACTTTTTCGATTCCTATGAATTCTAGTGCGGCTTCTCACGAGGAATCTGAATATGTCATTGATTTCAAAATTTGACCGAAAAAAAGTGGAATTTCATCGATTTTTCTATCAAATGCTGCATTGATATTTACAAAAATGAAAAAAAAGTGCTAATAGTATTTGCCCTGTATCTTTGCAAAAATGAGGTCTAACTCTAAAAATTTTGTTTCCAAAATGATCAGCGCAGAAAGCTCTACAAACTCTGAAAGCTTCATTAGATTTGAACGAGGTCGCCGGATGGGCTGGCGACATACGGTGGAAATATCCATATATCAATTTTTTCGGATAGAGAATTAGACTATTTTATGTATAAAGTTTCATCCATTTTGGATATCGTATTGTCAGGATATAGATTTCTCAATATTTCCGTATCTTACAGAGAACTTAAAGAGAAGCGTAGGTATATTAAGAAATCTATATCTTAGCATTACAATATACAAAATCGATGAAATAGACTAATAGACGCCTTCATGTATATAAAGTTTCAAGTCGAAATTTCGAAATATAATTTTTTTTTTCGGAAACTGGTCTCCTGCACGAGGACTCTAGTCAAAAGTTTGGCAAACGAAACAGATCACAATTTTTAAAATAAAAACAATCGATCAGGCTTATTGTCACGATTTACACAAACAGATAAAACGTTTCATCTATAATCTACTTTACTGCAAGTTTTAATTCTTAAATTTCTTTTCTTTTTATCAGTTTATCACAAGTCCGAGCTAATGTCATATATATATATATTAATCTAGTGAATTTAAACCAGGATTATTAAGTAACCGATAGTCTTTATAGATTTAAGAAATAAACATCAAAGTAATGAAAAGACTGTCACTACTAGAGATATACGAGATCATGTTTAGTCTCAATCCTGGTTGCAGTGAACGGAACTAAAAACTTTGACTCCGTAAATGTTAATTCACAGCGATTATCGCTAAAGATCATTGACTTTCCGATAATTAATATTTGAATTTCCTGCAACTCATTATAATAAGATGATTTACTTTTTCATTTTATGAATTTGAATGAAGTTAAAACAACCAACAATTATGTGGCAATGAGAACTAATTGTTTGCTTTTATTTAGAATATATTTTAAATATTCAAGTTTATAGAATGAACAATGAATCTTTTTAAGAAATTGTTTAAATAAATGAGAAAGATAATTAAACTATTTCAGAAATACTATAAAGAACATTTTGAATGAACTATCTGATATGTTTTGTATAAAAAAAAGTGACTATTGAAAGCTTTTCAAGAACTATCGAGATGTATTCAAATGTTCGTAGAACATGTTTTTTTAAGCTCCAAGAAATTTACAGTCTACAAAAAATAATTCCTGATTCTCATTAGTTTTATTTAACGATGAAATAAATCTAAAGATTTAAAAAGCAATGTCGAAAAGAGCCTAGAATTAATTGTATCTTTCTTCTCAAACAATATTTTATTTGTTTTCGCATTTCAAAAATAAGAAAATACATATTTCGAACTAATTTTCAAAAAAATTAAAAAAAATTTTCAAATTTTAACATTTTTATTCACATAATAATTCTGCCCTTATTTTCATTTAACCCTTTGGCAATAGTTAGTATCATATATGATACTTGATTGTTAACAGTTGATGTCTGTGCAACTAGCTTCTCTATTGTCTCTTTTACTCTGTCTATTGTTGTTATCATCTTCTATGTGATTGTTTCAAAGATTTCCATATGCTACAAAACTTTTGAAAAGATAAATATCTGTTTCATTATTTGAAATATTTTCCTAAAATTGTATTAGAAAAATTAAATACGCAGTCAAAAGGTTAATATCACCCATTTTAATAAAGCAAAAAATTTCGTCGTAGTTTTTTTTTTCTTATTACATCAATAAATATCACATGTTTAGAACAAAAAAATATTTTACGACAGGTAACTTAATATAAATATATATATATACCAATGTAATTTATGAAGCTGAGACATATCTCGTTAATCATCTGTCAGACATAGTTAATAATGAAATACTGCATAATAATAGAAAATATACTCGACAAAGAACACAAAACCATCTGCTTCTATAGAACTCAATTAACACTATCAAATTCAAATAAATCAACAGTAGATTTATTATTAAACATATAAATTTCTTTTATTAATTTACATGACAAAGCACTATTGAATAAGATTGATTTTCAAGTTTAATATTCATTTAGCAAAATAATATTTGAACATACCTGTTGATGAATTAGCCATGATATTTGAATAATAAAAAATAAATAATCACCGGAAATCGTTTAGTTTAGCACATATTATGCTCTTTCATGATCTAAAAGAAAAACTAATCATAAAAATAAAAAACATAAGAATTCATTCGAATACAAGTATTTGATTTTCTTAAGGTCATTGTAAAATTATCAATTGAATATTTTCTAATAATAATCATTACTCAATTTCATATATCAATGAAAATAAAATGTAGATGTTTTTTATTTTTAATACTAATATAATGAATGTCGATCAATCATTTGTAGGAAAATTCCATTTTAAAGATAATCTTATTATTGTAAAAAAAGAAAAGAAAAGAACAAGGTCTCGTATTGTCAAGGTAATTTTCTCTGTTAGCAAATTCATGTATGAATAATTAAATAAACTTTATTCTAAGATAAATGATATTTGTATGAATATATTTGATAAAAACCAAGAAATTTATCCATTTTATATATTGGAAGAAAAGACACAAGGAAGAGTGAAATAGAATATAAATTGTATTTCAATGAAAATTATTGATTGGATAATATTGTTTATGTAAAAAAGAATAGTGTATTATTATTCTCATTGATAGATGACGCCATTATTGATTTCAATTTGAAGAAATTATTTGAGAAAACGAGACAAAATAAAGAAGTTTTGGTTTGATATGAATATGAATATAATTACGATGCTTTTTTTTTTTTGTTTTTCTATATATTGATTGAATGGAACGAATGTGAAATATTGTTTAATTTACCTGAAAAGGTTATGCAAACAGATAGTTTTACGATGAATTCTACTATTTTATTTGATTTTTCTTATTGATGATTTTACTAATTTCTATTCAAGAGAATCTATATTTAAATTTTATTTTTTAAATATTCAATTAATTATAAAAATTCATTATTTCTTATCTTTATTGTTGCAAGATATTATTTGATAGTAGCGTCATCTGTTATCCACATTTCCTAAATTTTGCAATGAATGAAGAATTTGAAAGGTGAATCATAAAACAAATACAAATATTCTCATATATACATATTGATTGATTTTTCTCAGATAAAAAAAACAAAACAGTATAAATGTCTTCACATGAATATAGTCTGCATTTTCTTGTTAATGAACTTGTACGAACATTAAAGTAATATTAATATTTAATTGAATAATTCAACCAAAAAAAAAAATCAAACCTAATTTTAGTGTTAATTTAAAAGGAATACGACTTGCACCTGAAGATATTGTTGATTATTTTAGTAAACCTACAACTCGACAAGCAAATACTTATACACCTGTAATATTAATTAAATAAATATTTTCTTTTATTTCAATTCAATATTTTCTTAAGGCTGAATTATCTGATGCTAAACGAAAATTATATTCAAATTCTTTATCAGCAAATGAATTTGTTGAACTTTATGATAGTTTAAAAGCACGACAGTATATTATTTATTGAATAATTTTCAAAATAAAATGATATTTTCTTTTTTCTTATTTTTTTTTTTTTTAGTGTTCGAGATTTGGATTCAATTGTAATGATTCTTTCTAGTATTGTCGATAATTCTGAGGTGAACAAATTATTGCTTTTGCTTTGCTTAATATATTTATATGAATTTTTTAAATTATATTGTGATTTATGTTGTTTTTTTTTTTTTCGTTCGCTTTATTTAATTTTGTTTTTTTCAGATACAAGATTTACTCAAACCTTCACGTTCAAAATCAACAACAATGACAAGTCCTCAACAAAAACGTCTTAATAATCAACCACGAACAACAACAACAAGTCCAACATCAACAATTAGTAAAGTTCATTCTCCACATGTTCTTGCTGAAGTTAGTTATTTGTTTTTATTTAATAATTTCTTTTGTTTTATTTTAAATATAAAATTAGATGAAAGATACATTACTTCGACCAACAACAGCAACAATATCACAAGCTGGATCAATTATGTCTGAAAATGATATTCGTCGTCGAAGTAAATCAATGATTTTGTTTGTTGGATTGGTTTTTTGTTTTCTATTATTTTTTGTTTTATTTTAGTATTAACACCATCATCATCAACAGAATTTCTTGGACGACCAGCATGGTTTAATGAACGATTACGACTTATATGGGATTTTTATCCCACACCGGAAAAATTTGAACCAGTAAAAAACAAAATATTCTTTTGTTTTTGTTTTAAAGTTTATTTTTATAAAGAATTTTTTGTTTTATTTTTAAGGATGTTGCTATTGGACGTTTGTCAGTTATAGAACAAGAAGCAATTATTGTTGAAGATCTTCTTTTATGTATGCTAGTAAGTATTAATTTAAGTACTTATTTTTGTTTTAGAATTATTTATTTATTTAAAAGGGTATTGAAGGAAAATTTATAAAAACACCATCATTAACAGATAAACAAGCTCAACGTTCATTTCATATTGATCGATCATTAGGTATGATTATGAAATCGTAGATTTATTTATTGTTTTTATTTTTATTTAATTAGATCAAACTTTAAGAGATTTAGCCCGACGAATGGTACCATTATGTTCTAATCATTCATTAATTGTACGATTTATTGAAGGTATAGATAAAACATTAAAATTTCGAATAGAATTTAATGAAATATTATTTCTTTTTTTTTTTTTCATTTAGATCGTTCACAATATAAATATGGTTTAATTAATCATGCTCTTGCTGGAGCATTGAGAGAAGTTGTTCAAGTAAGAATTTATAAAGAAGATTTTTCTTCTTTTATTTGAATGAAGAGTTTTGTTTTTTACTATACATTTAAATTTAGAGATATTATGTTTTTGTTAGTCAACTTGAAACACAACAACAGCAAGGTCAATTAACATTACAAACATTATGGTTTCATACAGAGCCTGTTATGGAAATGATGGAAATCATAGCGAATATTGTTAGAACATTAAATAAGGTATAAAATGAGAACGTTATAAAAAAAAAAAAAGGCAATGTTTGATATACAGGATGTCCGAAAGAATTGCATACATAGTTCATAAACTATTCAAGTGATTTATATATTCTTTGAAAATATTGTTCTGTATAGTTTCAGACAAAGTTCTGTTTCTGTAGACATAAAAATAGAAATTGTTTCATTAATGGACAAATTGGAATCGCTTGTCATTTTGAAAGAAAAAATAAAAAATGGACTTTGCCATACAAACATCAGATTGTAAGATAGATGCTTTTCAATGTTTTCACGAAATCAGTATAATAGTAAATGAATAAGAATCTAAGAGTAAAATGAAAAGTTATTTAAAAATTTGATTGAATTCAAAGTAAAAATCAATAATGAAAATAAATTAATTTGAAAATAAAATTTCTGTAGTATTTTTTTTTAGAAGTTTTTCGACAATAATATTTTTTTGTAAATCAAATTATATGAAATAAAATATACAAATTATTTGAACTGTTCGAGTGTTTACGATGTAAACTTTTCAGATGAATTTCTCAAACACTTTGTTATATCTGAAGAAATAGCTAAAAATTTTGTTCGTGTTTTTTACTGGTGTTTTCTTCGAGTAACTAAATACAAGAGAACATATAAGTATAAGAGGTGATTGAGAATTTCATACATCATCAGAATTTATAATCAGTTCTGGAAAAAAAAAGTTATTTCTCAAGTGATGATATAAGATTAACAAAATTAAATTGATCAGTCAATAGAAAAATCACATCATGGAAATCTATCTTTACTTTATTCGAGTGATTTTTTCTTTTGGCGAATAAAGATAAATCAAAATACACTTTGATTAGATAATCGAGAAGTTCAAGCACTATTGCAATATTTAATTAAAGTTTTTCCAAGAATATGTTATTATATTGATGACATATTGAAAAAACTGATTGAATGTGATTTTTTTTCAGACGCAGATATTGATACTACTTCACATATCTTCAGGAAATTTTAAAACAAGAAGAAAAAATATATTCGTGTTCTTGTTCTTGTTTCATAAACTGTCAAATAATATATGCTCATAATCAGCATTTCTTTTGGCATATGTTAGACGTCATCAGGTTAGCTGGTGAAAGAATTTTATTATTCTCTAATTTCATCTGTTACAGACAAAGTCTTGGATTCTTGTTAAGCCGTCAAAAAATTGACTCTAAGTAGTCATTATATTATTCATGAACATGATAGGAACTTCAAATGTATTTTTCTTGTAAATTACTATTATTTAACTGATAAAATAGAAAGAAGAATTTTCTTTTTAATCTTTTTCTTAGGGCAATACAACAGGTCGTGCTGTACTCGACCTACTTCATGAACAAACTCTTAAATTATCCGGTCATAAACAAGCTTATGGTATTTGTTTTTTTCTTGCAAAATCTGCCTATAAACCTTATTTAACTATGCTTGAAACATGGATACATAATGGTATAATTGATGATCCTTATGGTGAATTTATGGTACAAGAAAATAAAGATATTATACATCATGAAAGTAGTCTTGAACAAGAATTTAATGATAAATTTTGGTCACGTCGTTATTTATTACAACGTAATAATACACCAATATTATTTCAATCATCATCTGATATGATATTAAATACTGGTAAATATTTAAATGCAATACGTGAAAGTGCATTTGATTATAATGATGATATAAATATTGATATGTCAACATCAATATTACGTATTGATAAACAATTATTAATGAATAATCATAAAAAATTAGAATATACTATACGTGAAAAAGATCTTGATGAAACAATTGAAGAAGCTTATAAATATTCAAGTCAAATATTATTAGATTTAATATTAAATAAATATCATTTAATTGAACGTTTTCAAACATTAAAACATTATTTTTTAATTGATAAAGGTGATTATATTGTACAATTTATGGATTCAGCTGAAGATGAATTAACAAAACGTGCACGTGATATAGATGAAAATAAAATTCAATCATTACTTGATGTATCATTAGCTATAACATCTGATGATCAATATAAAGATGATGTAAGAACAAAAATGTTTCATTATGATTTAATATCAATGCTTGAACGTGTACTTAATATTGAATCATCAACAAATATAAATGAAACAATGGAAATAAAATTAACTGGTTTAGAATCATTTTCACTTGATTATGATGTTAAATGGCCAATATCATTAGTTATTAATAGAAATTGTTTAACAAGATATCAAATGTTATTTAGATTTTTATTTTATATTAAATATATTGAACGTTTATTATGTAATGTATGGCGTGCACATAAAAATGGTGGTCGAAGACGACGACGACGTGCACGTGATAGAAAACATTTTGTTACAAAACCAAATGGTGCTGCTTATTTAAGACATAAAATGCTTCATTTTGTACAAAATCTTTTATATTATATGAGTTTTGAAGTTATTGAATCACATTGGCATACATTTGAAAATAATTTAAAAAAGGTATTTAAAATAAAAGATTTTTCTTTAGGATATACAATGCATCTTAAAAATTTTGCATGACTTTGTTTTTCCTGTTTTGAGTCATGTATTTAAATTTTAATACGATAATGTCATAAAAAAAAGCATAAATAAACTTCAATGCAAAGAAAACAAAAAGAACAAAATGATATTATAGTTATGAAGGATCCTATCAGATTAGATTACTGATGCAGAATTAAGAGAATATGGCAGCGCGATGTATGTTTTCCTTTCAGACATACGTACATTACAAAATTTACATAATATATTTTGTAGTACTATATCGCGAGTAGTTTCTGAGAAAGTTTGATGTCTATTTACACCTTCTATGATAGATTCACTATTAGTGAAAAATTATAGTAGATCATCGACGATTTTTTTCCTATCAAAAATGTTAAATATATGAGCTTTCAGCTTGTAAAAAGCTCTACAAAATGGTAAATAAGAAATTTTCTTTTTACAAACAATTCAATTGATGACAAAGATCACAATGATCAAGATCTGATCATGCTTTTGGTGTATAGTCATCTATCAATAAATTGATTCTAATTCCTTCAATGTCTTATCAAAATAAGGTTTACTGTCTATCATTTGACATGCTTCACACTCGCTTGAATTTCTCAATTCTAAATAGATCATCTTTTTCAACAAAGTTCTTTGTATTAATAATATCATTTTGTCTTTGCTTTTTTCTTAGCAGTGAAATTTTTTTTTTTTTAACATTTTTTATTGTATTTCATATTTAAGACTTTATCGTATTAAGCAAGTGTGTGTACATATAGTACTTGACCTTGACTATATAGACGTATAGGCGAATTAAATTAATGTTGTGTAGTTTAAACATACGACTAAAAACAAACATCTAGTGCGAGACATTTGAGATGCATTCTATACAAAATGTTTGAGAAGCGTATTTTTTGATGAATATATCCGTGGGTAGTCAACTTAAAAAAAAAATAAAGCTCTTAGAAGGTTCTTTTTGTCTGTTGAGCTCGTTGCATTGATCATTTTCTTAAAAGAAATATTCAGATTTACTTAATCAATCATGATGCTAAGGACAACATACTCAAAAACATCTGCTATTTCTAACTGAGTGATACTTGATGTTTTCGAGTGTTTTGACACTAGTACCATGATTTATTAAGTAAATTTGAATATGTGTTTTATGAAAATAATCATCATCAAAAATATGATCGTTCGTTGGTAGAAAAATTGTTACCGTTCATGATATGCAACGATTCTTTATGATATATTGAACTGATAATATAAGTGAATGCATGAGACGATAAACTCTGATCTTACTAATTCGACCGCCACCAGCTCACATGCACTGAATTGATGATTCAAACATTATCTTTCTCTTGTGTGACTATCTTATCTCAATCATGTTGTCATTCGAAAGTCCAATATTATCTCAATTTCTAGTCCAAATTTTATTAGAAATTCTTTTAAAATAACTGAGATATTATTGTCTCATTAAGAATATTTGTTGAAATACAAATGTTTATTTTTTATCTGGAAGTTTTAGAACTTCAGTATTTAATGTAGTCGAGCTAATGCTAATATATGGGTTCACTCCCTTAAGACGTACTAATAACTAATCTCTTGATTATGTGTTAAGAAATTTTCATGATAATAATGTCGACATATGGAATTACCTTTAACGTCAGAATAAAGAAAAACAGTAGTAACTTCTGAAATAGCCAAATGATAAAAAACTTTTGGAGTACATTTTTTTGCTGAATATGTTTTCCCGAAAGAAAAGAAGATTTGTCAATTATAATTCTAGTGCATGTCAACCGATGAAGTACTAGTTATTGTCACATGAATGTACCCAAAATATTAGTTCGATACCATAATAAATGCGAAAACATCGGATTTAAATCCGAGTGTTATGTGTACTTCAAAAAGTGAACAGGTATATTCACTTTGTTTTTTTATCATCTGAGACATATCTAGTCAATTTGCTTTCTTCAAGCAGTTTTTCTGCATTTTGAGACCTTTTTCAGGGGATGTTTTGTTAGAAAGCTACGATTTGNAATTTTAATCATTTTTGCGAAATATTCAATTAGTTTAATGTAGATAAACTATACTGGAATAGACACCGAAACGAAGAGTACGCGAATATTTAGTACACCAAATAATGAAAGTAAATATGACGCCTATCGAAGAGACAAATGAATGTAGGCGAGTGTAAGAGTGCTAGTTTTATCTTTATTCTTATTTACACCTACGCCTTTTTAACTTCATTTTTTTTGGTGCATGTCTAAATTTTAGGAAATGAAACTTCTTTATACTTAAGTTTTTGTGCTTGTCGTTCATTAGTCTTCCTTAAGTTTATTTATAGCAATTATATTATGTACCCGAGAGTTAACTGTACTCACAGAACGAAATAGAGGCTATGTTATTAAGTATACTATATATGTATGTCATTTGTTTGTTTTTTGTCATTGGGTTTCAATGTCAACAGTTATTTACCAGTTTTGTTTTGTTTTCAAGCTCTAATTGAGACTAAATTTTTGTATGATTTTTTTTTTTTTTATGATTTAGATGTTTAGAAAAGAAAGATGAAGTGTTGTAGTGATCAATATTTCTAGACTTATTGTAACTCTTAAGTCTACTAAACTACTGATCGAATCCAAGTTCTATAGCTTTTTAATAATAATACGACTTAAAAAAATGCTCCTCGGACTCATCAATTGGCTATGAATAAGTTTGAACTTCGATCTAGTTCAATGTTTTGAATGGAAAGTTATACGAGAAAAAATTTTCTCATAATAACTATTCAGCTCAGATAAATCTTATTAAGTAGGAGATGCATTTTGAAATATGAAGGTGATGGGAAGATGAATTATATCTCTTTAAAGTAAAAAATTATTCTTTTAATAATAATTTTCCTAAATTTCAAAATATTTATTCTTTTTCTTTGTATCCACAAAAAAAATATATTCACATGTCAAAAATGCTAACAGATGACTGAAAAATATATTGATATTTTATCAATAAATAAATATTGATAAAGACAATCCATTCGAAAGAAATAATCATACTCGTTTTCTATTACGTTTGATAGAATATATCAAATGGAATAATATTTATGTTTCTACTATAAGATTGACAGATCTTGATTAACATTTCTCTATTTGTCAAGAACTGAGTACTTTATCATTTGCTAAACATTTTTCATTTTCATCTAATACTATAGATAGTGAATGATATATAGTAAACGTAATAGAAGCAATCATAACTATGAGAATCTCTTTTTTATTATCATTATTATTTTCGAAGCATCAAAAGTAGAAGTTTGTTTTCTTTGCACTTATTTGTAAGATTTTTTGCAATAGAAAAGTAGTAGACAAATTGTAATTTCTCGTTTTTCTTTTTCCTAGAATCAACTTCAACAATCAATACTGTTAAATTTTTGATGGTTTGTTTTTTTTTGTTACAACAAAGTAAACATATTTCATTTTTTTTTGTTCTCATGTCAATAAAAGTAGATTGTAATTTTTTCTCTTTTTTCTTTGTTCTAAAAATAAAATGCAAACATTTGTCGTTTTCATCGAATAGTTTCAATTTTAAATCTTATCATTCGTTTGTTATGTAGTTTTTTTCTTTTTTTTTTTTTTTTTTTATTACAAAAAGTATATTCGTATTAGGTTTGAGTTTTTTTTTTTCATTTATTCAAAATCTCTTTCTTTCTCTCGTCATCCAACTAACATTTTTTTTTTCTTTAAAACAAATGTCACAACAAGAAAAAAAAAACAGAAAACAAAATGATCATATCACACACTAAGTATCTTCTCTCTTACTTTTTTTTTTTACCCATAATATATACATACATTTCAACCCTTAGATAAGAAGAACAGGAAAAAAAAGTAATTCAGAAAATAAACTTTTTTTTGCTCGATTAACGCAAATGAACAAATATGTAAATAACTTCATATGAAATAAATTAAGTACTGTTCTTCTTATATTTTTTTTTGCCAGAAATATACAAGCGCATAACAAAAAAAAACAAAAAACATAATAAATAAAACAGAGAACAACAATAGTAAATTTTGAAATCAAAATCAAGATGGTCTCACCGGTCATAAAAACTTATTATAAAGTTACTTAAATATGTCCAACATGTTTTTTTTCCAGCAATACTTTGCATCACAAAAAAAAACAAAATTAAAACAAAACGGAGAGCAAAAACAATTGATTGTTGCATTTATAGATAAAGAGAACAAAGAAAAAAATAATAACTAAATAAATAAACGTACGCGCATGTATATATAACTAAACTAAAAACCCAAACATGCTGTTTTCCGTGACTTCTTTTTTTTTAAAATAGTGTCATTCTGACCAGCAGAGAAGTAGATACATCACCGTCTTTCAAGCAAAACAGAATGAGAGAAAGAAGAGAAATGAATGCAAATATACAAACTCACATAGCTTATCTGAAGTTGAGAGGCTTCAACAACACACAACATCAACAACAACAGTAAAGTTAAAGAAATATGTATATATATATATATATATAAATAATAAAGAATGTTTTCCGGATTAGAACTGATAAACAGACAATTCTAGATTTAAAAATAACGACAAACTAAAGAATTTTATGGAAAATGTTTCCAAAAAAAAAACAACTACTACATAACAACAACAAAAACAACAATAAAAACAACAAAAATTTATATACATTTCAAAATGGATGGGTGTTTGCTATTTTTTTCTCTTCATATTAAAAACAAATACATTGCACTACACGATCATTCGAAAACAAAAATAAAAATTATCGATATCTCATCTTCATCTTTCACCGTAAATAAGTGTTCACCTTTTTTTTTTTTAATTACTGATCGTGTGATTAGAATGAGAGAAAAAAATGAAGCTAGCCTACAAATAAGTGTACAAATATATTTTAATACTTAGATTTTCGATTGTCAGTGACTGTCGTTGATATTGGAAAGTATGATGATTGTTGAACATAATAAGGTGAGAATTGATTAATGTTCATTGGAGTTGGTGTTGGAGGAGAAGTAGATAATGATGTTGGAATGATATTATTTGTTTTTTGTTGTTGTTGATTATGATAATTATGTGGTACACGTCGATGATGATGAGATATTGATGGATTATATGTCGTTTTACCCATTGGATTTGTATTCGTTGAAAGTTTTTGTATAGCCAATGCTTTATATAAACGATTGAGTTTATAGTAATCTATAAATGAAAAAAAAAACATTATACAATAAATGTAACTAATTAAATCAATAAAAAATTCTTACAAGGAAAACTTTCAACATATCCACAATAACCACTATCAGAGGATTCATTTGATGTTGTACTATGCATTGAATATGGAGTATCCGAACGATCTGGTTGCATATTATTTCCATCAATAGGTGAACCTTCAGATGATACTGATTCGGAATAATTTTGTAATGGATGATATTGTTCATGTTTGACTGGAACTTTAATTGGTGCTGATGGTGACATTTGAAATGCAGGTGCTTGTGGCGATAATGCTCGTGGTGGAGTAAATAATGGACCATTATGATACATTGTTGTTGATGGTGGCGGTGGTGTTGATGTTGATGTTACTGATGATTGTTGTGTACCGGGATATGGTGATGATGTACGTTGTGGTGTTGATGAACCAGAGCAACTAGCTGAATCGCATGATGAACTATTTGTTGGTGATGATCGTAATGTATTTGTTGTAACCATAGGTATATGACTTTGATAAAATAATGAATCAAGGTCATTTCGTACAATTTCATTTCCTTCTTTATCAAATCGAACAACTACTAATTGTTGATTTTCTTTTGGTGATGCATGATTTCCAAATCTAATAAAAAAATATGGAAATAAGATTATAAAATTCTTTTCTTTTTTAGATAAATATTTTTTTGTTTCTTTGAAAAAGGTATTGCATGCGCAAGTAAGTACATTGTATCTAAGATTTATAATGTTTAGGTGTTTTTTTGTTTTTGTTTTGTTATTGTCAAAGTGTGATGTAAAAAGAAAAAGACGATAAAAGGGCGACATGGAAACAGTTAAAGTGACAAGAGAAAGACAGAAGAAAAGAAAAAGAAGGAAACAACTTCTTCGCAGGGAAAAAGAATAGAAAGCATACACAATACACGAAAGAAAAACTGACTCGTCCTCTTTCTTCCTTCGTTATTGCATGTGATGACATCATGTCTTGTGATGTAGTTTGCGCGCAATCAACCTACGCATTTTGTCGAATAAAGAGAAAGAGAGAGGAAGAACTCTTTCGTATTAGTATGACTAAGTGTAAACTGTGCCAACATCGCAATTAGACTATTTATCGGTACATAGCATACCTTATAGTTACTTCATATGGATCGATCCATAATGTTAAATCATGTCGTATACCGAGTAGATTAGGTGCAAAGCCTAAATTCTGGCATATTTGAGAAACAATGACATCACAATGATCATTTTCTTTATTAAACTCTAATGAACGATAGGCTTGTCCTTTGATAGGTTTATCTAAAAAAACATAATAATAATAATAAGTACAAATATAGAAGATAAAAAAAAAAGTTTATCTTACCAGGATACCAATGTCCTTGATAACGTTGAAGTAAATTTTGTTGAAGGTTTTGACGAAATTCTTCAATGCTTTCTTCTTTTATTGAACCAAAACGTTGAACATATGTTGCAAGTAAATCAAGTGCAATGTCGATTTCTTTTTTCATCGTTTTTTTTTCTATTTATGTTTTTGATATAGATATGTGTCAATGACAAAATGAAAATATGTTGTTACCAAAATAAAAATGAATGAATATGTGTGTGGAAGTAATATATGTCGAGCTTTTATACTATAGGGTAATGATGTGTACTGCACTTTAGTTTTTTTCTTCTCTTTTCTTTTTCTTCTATGCAAGACGAGCCAAGAACAAAAAAAAAATAAAGAAGAAAAAAAAAAGAGAAAAAAAAAGAATGCGAATAGAATATACTACGTAATAATCAGTTCAGTAATGAAATGAAAGATTCTAGAATATTGTTTGCCTTTTTTTCTATCAACGAAAAAAAAGAAAAGAAAAAAAGATAGAAAGAACGAGAGGTAGTTTAGTGAGGGGAAAACATGATCTCCATGACCCCACATCAGTCGACCATAGAAATTTTTGTTTATGCTCGTATTCTGTTTGGATTGGGTAACATTGATGACGTGTCACGATGACAACTGTTGATTCATTCAAAAACAAATACAAACATAGAGAAACAAAAAGAAGAAGAAAAAAAAAAAAACTTACATCATTACTCGACAACACTAAGGACATGTCTATACTTGTACTATTACATAAGAAGTAGTTTATTTTTGTTTATCGGTCAAAAAAGACAGAAATCAAAAAAAGAACCATCAGACAAATAGTAGAACATATTTTCTTTTCTCTAAAAAAAAACAACAAGAAAAAATGAAATATTTCCAACAGAACTGTAAAATAAATATGACATAATTTTTGTTTTTGTCTAGTCTAATTTTTTTTTGTTTTTTAGATAGAAAACAATTTATATTAACAAAGAAAACTATTAGAAAAACGAAAGAAGCTATTATGAAGGGTTACTAAAAGATACATATGATTATGTTGACATGATATTTTTCTATTTGTAGTCGACAATAAAGAAATAAAAAACATCCTTGATCGTAATCCATACAAAATGACCTTAAAGTATGAATAAATAGGAACTAATGAATTACGTAATCCTAAAATCTACTGATGTAACATTTAATAAATAGAAAAAGAAAACAAAATAATTCTCATGAGATATTATTTTAATCACTATTTTACTTTTTTTTTTTTTTTTCATTTATTTAGCACAAAGTCATGCAAATCCCTTTTGACATATATTACTCATTTTTTTTTTTCTAATATTTATTTCATTCATATTATATATATATATATATATTTGTTTTATCAAAACTAGACATGCATTTAAAAAAAAAAAGAATTCATTGATAACAAATCACAATATGTCTATATTATTCTATTTTGAATTTTGCTTTATCTTTCTTTTTTTGTTTCATTAATGCTCGGATATGAGAAAAAACAACAGACTAGATTTGATAGAACGATATTGCATATACATTTTCCTTTTCATTTGCCTTTTTTTTTCTTCTTTTATCGAACGTGGTCTGACACCTACGTATAGACATAAAAAGACTACGCCAAATCAATCGTAGACTTGATCAACATTAGAAAAAGAAAAAACGGTAAAGGTGCCAATGATAAATCACGTCATTAGAAAAAGAATTAATTCCTTCAGTAATCATTTAGAATAAAAACAAACATAAAAATAACACTGAGAATATATTAGACATTCAATTTATTTATGTATATATATTTTAATTATTATTTGGTACTTGAAACATATTTGCATTAATAATGAGAATGTTTGTTTTTTTTATTCCAATTTCTCTGCTGAAATTTCTAAATATAAAATTAATGCCATTCATTAGTCATCAACACATGCAGGCATAATCATCTTTTGACAGATGCCTCTATGTCGTTAGTATTCTACAAAAGAAAATATGCACTTTTACATATGTGAGAATCATGATGATTACTCATGATAAAAACAAGAGTCTGGAGTGTCTTTTAATATTGATCTAATGCAAATTTGCATTTTATTGAATATAATATTATATTAGTCATCTTACGTACATATATGCTCAATGATAAGGCAAAAAAAAAAAAGTGAGAGCATTCATACAATAAAAATTAGTAATCGCTGGGAAGTAAAGAAGAAAGGAAGAAAAAAAAAGGAAGACTTTTTTCGCGGAAAAAAACTCGATCGATATTCTCTTCTTCCTGAGTTTAAAGAGCTTAACTTCATTATGCATGTACAATAAGTATTTACTTGATATGTACTATTAATATATTCATATACATAAAAAATGCAATGAAAAACAAATTTGTAGTCGTTAGTCATTCGAGATTTATGATGTGACTGCGCAAAGTATCAATTATACTTTTTAGTACTTTTTTAGGTCATAATACAGCAATTCTACCGAAAATATCATCAAAGAAAATTAAAGACTTATAATCATCAATTTTATATCTCAGTGAATAAGTCTATATAATTAGTCTATATACAAAGAAAACACCTGGATATCTTTGAGAGTTTAGTTATATACGTCATTGAGTATTAAATACTGCAAATCAAATTTGACATTCATCAAAAAACAAACACACAACAAATTAAACAGTATTTGATATTTCATTTAATTGCGAAATGCAATGCAAAATTATGAAAGCCTATTGTTGGAGAAAATTCAATATTGCATAAAAAATGAGTCATGACTTTCATGAGAGATTACGAAATATTTTTCATTAACAGATATTTAGGTTTTTTTTTAACCGAAAAATTTAAATTTCGATTAATCAACTGATGAAGGTCTGAAAGAAAGTAACCATTATGTAGGATTTTTGACCGTAGATACAATATTTATAAAAAAAAGTTCGGACAAACGAATTTTGACCGAAAACTTTGTCTATGAACAAAGCCGTTTGTTCTTTTTTTAGAAATAGCGTATAAAAGGTAAAAGCTCCAGTGTGACAGCCATAACTGCAGAACAGCAGCACATAATGAAGAATCCTTTTAAGTTTCTTCTATTCTCATCAGATCCTACGCAATGACTAGAGTCTCATCACAAACGCGAGGTATCACTACCGGTAGTTTCCGTGTAAGAAAAAACTAATAACAAATATCAACATTTGTTTTAATAAATTCTTTCAATTGATCAAATAATTTTATCTGATTCATGATCTATCATCAGCTGACGTTGCAACGAAATTTTGTTGTTGTCTGCGCTTTAGTTATTTTGAAGCTTTTAGTCCACAAATTTTTTTTGGCTTTCTATTCTCGATTTAAAAATACGAACATTCATTGCTTACTTCGAGAAAGAAAGAAGAATAACTCTTGAAGGGCTTCATAAAATACGATATGAAGCACAGCATTTATCACGACTATGTTAAAACTATTGATAATAATTATAAAATGAGTTTTCAACTCTTTAATGCATAAGTCTTATAATAACAATAATTCTTTTATCATTAGATTGATAGCAATATAAGTGATATTATTAATTTAATATATTCGCTAACAGACTTAATGAAAAGTACAATGACATAAATTTGAATGTCATGACATTTTACGATTTTCTTTATCATCATTTTGAAAAGATTTATTATTATTTATCAGTGCCAAAAGAAAAGAAATTTATCTCATTGATGAAATCAGTGATTAAGAAAAAAACGAGAAAATTGCATTCATTACAATATGAAAACATTGGCATGGGACTGAAAAGAAGAACAATAAAACCATAAAAATTAACGTATGTCATCAAAAATAGAAAATTTGCTCACTGGTTCGAACGGCGTTCCTACAAAACAACAGTTTGTCATGAAAATCTTAAAAACTAAGGAAAAATATCGAAAAATATCAATGAATCATTCAACAAGAATGTTTGTTTGCCTCTGGGCCTTGGTAAAGCATCAATAAATAACCAATGATTTATCTAACGCTTATATCAGCAAGAAAAATTTGCCATACTTTTAAGTTTGCTTCAGGGCAGACTTAACAGATCCTATTTTCCAGTATGTCATTGACGAATAAGAAAAACATTGAATAAATATAATACTTTCTAAAATATTGAAATTCAAGAAAAACTTTTTAGCATCAAGTGAACATCTTATGTTTTGTTTTTATCACGAATACAGGGTGACCCAAAAGTTAAGATACCGAGAAACAATCAAATATCTCTGTTATGACTGGAGCAAACGATCTGCTATTTTTAACAATGATAGAGGCGTGTTCAAGCTTTATTACCATAAAGACATATCTAGAGAGATCCTTTGTTAGGTATATTATTTTGTTTTCCTATCTGTGAAAAAGTAAATATTTTTTGTTGAGTTTAATAGTAATACTTAACAAAGCATCTGTCTAGGCATGTTTTTGTGTATATAAAGCTTGAACATGCCTCTATCATTGAGAAAAAAAAATCAGCTTGTTTGCTCGAGCCGTAATGAAAATATTCATTTTCTTTCGGTATCGTGAATTTTTGGCCACCCTGTATTTTCTATTGATGAATCAGATAATAATTATTTATTCTAAGTAACAGAATATTCTATTTCTCTTTTGTTTTCCTAAAGAATGAATTAATTATTAATGGTTGATAATAATAAAAACAAAAATCTTAACGCGAGATTTGATTTAGATAATAAAAGTATTTGAAAATAAGAACAGAGAAGGCAAATTTTCATTCATAAATAGTATTTGTTACGATTTTGATAAATCTATTTTTTTCTAATTTCTTAGCAAAGACTTATTCTTAAGTATCTATAAGTAAAACTATGTTTTCTTTATTCATATAATTCAATACGTAGGGCAATAAAAGACGCTTCGAAAATTTACGTATATCAATAATTTATATGATTCACTCTGAAATATTAATGATATATTTTTCCAGGCCAGTAAATTGCTTATCTATTGTCTTAGTAAAAAAATATTCCCTATTGACTTTCTAATAAAATTCATTACGTTAAACTCTTTGTCCTTTGGCACTTATCCAATAGAGTTGATGTTTAGTCAACCTCAGCATTAGCTCATGCACGTGCTAATTATGACAGCAGTATAATTAAATTTATTGGTAACGTTATTTCATTATGGAGATACAGAATGGGTCAAAGATGACACATTTTTGTGTTGAATGACATAAAAGTTGAATCTATTGTTGATTGATTCTTTTATGGCTTTTCCACATATGTTGCTATTTTATCTGTATAAAGCTCGAAACGACTATACAGTAGATTATTTTTGGAAAAATAATTCTATATGATTAGAAATTTGCAAAGAAGATTATTTTCGAATTGAAAGTAGGTTATTCATTTCCAGGATCGTATCTTCATTTTCTCTTTTATAATATAGAATCCATTGATTCTGATTCTGATTCGAAATTAGTAGTTATTTAAAAACAGTCGTAGAATGCTTTTTTTTGACTAGCTGTGAGTGCTAATAACATTTTAAAAATGAAGATCGTGTTATTCTATGAGTTAATATCGAAAACAAACTAATTCTAGAAAAATCATTTTTCATGTCATTCACTACAAGTGTGGCAAAAATGATCCGAATCGTCATAAACAATACTGTTTTCACATTTTTAATTAAATGTTTCTTTTTTTAGAAGCTACTCAGCAAATAGATTACACTCGTAGTAATACAGTGGTGGAGAAAAGTCGCCATCGAAGTTGAACTTTATCAAATAAAGTGATAAGATGAAAATTTTTTACGATGTAAAAACTTAATAGTACATTCTAATCATTAATGTAATATAAAGACATCATGACTTTCAACAACTGTAGAAATTCAATTGTTCATACTATGTATAAGTTTGTTGACTAAGTTTAATGGTAAAGACTTTCCATTCGGACTTTATTACCGAAATCAAAAATTGTTACGTTGTAAGATTTTGTATTCTTAACATTATCTTGATGAGTTCTAAAACATTTTTAACGGGTACAAGAATGAATGGCATCGATGATCAATCGTTTTTATGAATTTCATTATTCGTTTTGTAATTCACTACAAGTTTTGACCTTTGTTTGGAACCGTTCTCTTCTTGTAGTTTTCACAATATTGAATCGTAAATAAATTCTTTTCAAACTGTTAGCAAAAGACTAAACTTGTAAATATTACACAGTGATTTCGTATATAGATTTTGCTTAAAAGAGACGATGCGACTAAAACCATGACTTTGATAGAATGTTTGACCATTCGCACGATCTTCTTCTTTCTCAGCCAAATTTCAAATCAAGCTATTGACAGACTTCAGCCGAAAGATGGTCTTGCTAGAAAAGATCACTTGGTTTATTTCGTCAATTTGTGATCTTGAGCTTATTATTTTAAATGATTCTCTCGATAGTGGTCAATAAGCAATGGCTTCCAAAGAAGTCGATTGTATTTCATTCCTACATCGTTCAAGCACCGTTCATATTCGATGGGCGAAACAATTTATTAAACGAGCTCGACCATATCGAGTTAAATCTGTGAAGTCGTTTGACTAAGTTCATCGTCTTCATTCCACAATTCACTTCTTTTGTTACAGCTGCATTGATAAGTTTTGAATCTAACGAATGTTAAATTTAAAAAAAAATTCGTGCCGATGGTAAGGCCTAATGTTGCTTATTCACACCTAATCTTATGGAAAATTCTTCTAGAACGAAGACTTTCGTCTACTACTGTATATATTAACTTCATCAACATCAAAATAATCAGCCTTTTTAAGTAAATAAAAAAAAACAGATTCTTTTACTTTTTTGAACGAACAGTTTTTTCTAACTCATATATCTTAATCAAGGAAGGATGACACGAACTTAAATTTTTTTCTAACTTTAAACTTATTGATGACTCTACACAATGTTCTAGAATCGCCACGAAATCGGTGGCTCATTACTTCAAATAGATAATTTGTATGAATTTGTTACAAAATGGCTCCACCGAAGTTCAACGGTTAATAAACCATATTTCGATTTTGAAAAAGAACTTTTGTGTAACATTTACATTGAGAATAACTAAACGTAATCTTTCTATTAAATCCTTAAATATAAAGAAAGTATTTTAAAAAATGTTTATTATATTTTACGAAGCGTATATCATCAAGTGATACTTCTTTTTTTTTTTTGTCATAAATATAAATATAATCTTGTATAAGATAAAGTAATTACAGTCGTATTTGTTCCATGAGAAAATTATAAATCATTCTATTACCAAAGTGAAATTATGTTTCATTTGAATTATTATATTGATACATTAAACTGAACTTCAGTTTAAAATATAGTTAAATTTGTTTTATATATATATATAGATCGCTCTCTCTCTCTCTCTCTCTCTCTTTTTTTTCTCTTTCTTAAACTGATTTTTCATTTTCAGAAAACTAACTTAATAAAAGCTTCGAAATAAATAAATTCATTTAATCGATCTCAATCTTTCTGCTATAACTCCATTATAATTATCAGTAATCTCTGCTCAATATTCATAAAATTGCAATTTAAGAAAAAAGCCACTTTTGTTCGTTTCATACACTAAAAACTAGAAGTGATTTGTGATAGATGATTTCCTAAGGAATCACCCATTGATCAAAGGTTTACGTTTCAAATAGTATACTGACGAAGACATACACCCACGCACACACACACACACGCACACATCAAAGAAAGTGAGAACGAATACATATTCGAAAAAAAGAAGAAGAGGAAAGAAAGAGTAAAACAAGAAAAAAACCCGTGTTTTAAATAACAAGAAAATCAAGTTGAAGGAAGATTTGTTGATGAAGGTGGTTGTTGTAGTGGTGGTAGTGGCTGTAAGGTAGTCGATAAAGGCGGTTGTTGTGCAAACGATGGAGGAAAAGATGACACAAAAGCCATTGGCATCGATTGACTAGACATTATAGACGATGAAGGCATAGAGGAAGCCGTAGTCGTTACAGTTGTCGTAGGATTTGATAAATCATTTGCAGATGATACACCAACAAATAATGGTATAAATTGAGCATAGATTTCACTAGATACATGCTGACGAAGAAATGCATTTTCATGTTCAACACTATTCACTTTGTCATTAAGTGTTCGAATTTGTTGACGTAGTTCGGTTACTTCGTCACGAACAGCAGATAACAAATGCATTTTAACAAGATCCTAAGAAGAAAAAAACCCAAATTGAATATTCATTTTCAATGTCTCGCCTTGAAATAGTTTTCTTTTTTAACATAACACAGTATGATATGAAATAACTGTGATATGAATTCATAATTTTCTAGTCTTATACGTATAATCATTTTTGATTCAATAGGATTTGAATTAATTGAATTCTTCCGAATACGATTATTCGTATTTTTCATTTTGATCACGATTAACTTTTTATTATGATGTTTTCGTCAAATGTTCCTTTGGTTTTTTGTTCCACCTTTTTTTTCATGGATAGTCGATAATAAATTATAGAAGTTATGTCTCACGAGAGAAGTTCCTACAAATTATTAATTAGTTTTGAGCCGAGATTATTTCTGTCATGTGAACTCTCATGAGCTATGAATACTAAGAGAATTCAGGCTTTTACGAGGGAACTACTCGAACTGATACCTGATTTCGTTCTGAAATCTTGCTCATAGATAAGTCTGATGATCCTGAGAATATTCTGAAAGTTTCAGTCGAAAACTTAATATCTCGATAAAGGTATATTCTTTTCGACTACAACTTTTGTGATGTTCCCAGAGCCATCAGACCTATCAATGAGTAAAATTTCAAATAGAAATTTTGTTATTTGATTTTTCAGTAAATATTTAAAGCTGAATCAAAAATTTAGTAAAACAGTCCTAAATCGGCTCCAGAGGCCCATTGGTATAAACCCTTCTAGGACTTTTTGCTTAACCTAACATGAGCTCAAACGGGAATTATCAGTTCATGTAGTTTCCTTGTTCGCTTATTACTATAGATATACTGCATTTTTCAAGTCAATGCTGTAGTCTTCCTCAAGAACACCACGAAAAACAGATTTTCGAGTTTTGAAACTTCGCTTAGAAGCAGACCTTAATAGGAATAGTCTATTGCGAAACTTTTAGATCTTTTCATTGCTTCTATCTTAAGAGACTTCTATGGTAAAAGTGTTTCTTTTACATCATTCATATATACACCGAGAAGCAAATCAAGTATCTGAATCTTTTACAATAAACTATTCTCATTGTAACCTGTCTTTGAACGAAATCTAAAGTCAAAATTCGAAAATCAAATTTTGTGGTGTTCTTGAGCGAGAGAACTGAAGCATTCACTTAAAAAATACCTTAAAAATGCACTTTCTCCATAGGAAAAAGTTAAGGATTCGAACTCTTTTTAGGGTATGCATAGCTCATTAGTGTTTAGATTATGCACATAGTCCTGAGTCAAAAACCATTAATCAGTTCGATGACTTCTCTCAATTTCGAGTATATACAACCAATATTTCATTTATTTTATAAATTAAAATCTGTTCTATCAAATTTTACTTACCATGGCTGCTGAAATTTTAATGTCAATATCCGTTGTACTAAAATAGATAGAACAAAACAAAATCAATAAATACATCTAACTAGAAAGCATTTATCATGCCAATATAGATTAAAATGAGCAAGAGAAGAAAAGCCAAAAATAAAGATTTTTGAGCGTGAATAATAATTGAAAATGGCTTTTTTTTTTTAATCATTTATTTGTTTTTCTTTTCTTGAGCATAGCATTTAGCCATGATAAGAAAAAGATATAAGCGTGAGTATCATTCTATCGATTAATACGAGATCATTGCAATAATTTTTTTTCTATCTGATGTATGTGTGTGTGTGTTTTTTTTTTATTCAAGTATATTAATGCGTATGCAAAATAGTATAAATATGCTTGTTGCTTTTTTTGAATACCTGCGCTGTCGCCTAGTTCTTAAACGCACTCGTCTCTCTGATAAACTGAAGCTTGAAATTTGGTGAGAGCAGTAAAAATAATAATAAAGACGAGAAACAAATAATGAGTTTTTAACTTACTTGTTTTGTTTTGTTGGTGTTGTTAATTCTTTGAGAATCTCATTAGCTATTTCAGTATTTTGACTATTCTCACTATTTAATAAGCCCATTGCAGCAACAGCTGTAACAGCAGCAGTTTGTGCAGCTGTTTGAGTTAGATTTAATGGTGGACCAGATGTTGTATATGACCATATATCGTTTAATGAAGCTGTTGGTGCTTTATTTGGACTATTCATATTACTTGGATTATTTGTTTGAATTGTTATAGGAGACATAAATGCTCGTGATTGTTGTTGAACATTTGGTAATGATGGTGATGTTGATAATAAATCAGTTATATATGTCGGATTTGTTGCTGTTATTGTTTTTAATGTATCAGTATTAGCATTATTGCTTATTATTGTTACAGGTTTTGTTTGATTTATTTGTGCTATCGTTGTTTTTAATATATCAGTATTAGTACCATTTGCATTTGTTGTTAAAAGTTTGGCTGGTAATGTTGTTGTTGCTGTAGTCGTTGCTTTCGGTATATTTGGCGGTTGAATAGAAGTTTTTGTTGATGCTGTATCATGTTTGGGTGAAGTAAGAGTTGGTGCTTGTTGTTGTTGTTGTTGATGTTGATGATGTTGTATAGGTAGTACTTGATGAAAATATATTTGTGGTTGTTGATGTTGTTGTTGTTGTTGCTGTTGTTGTTGTTGTATATCAGTAATATTATTTGGAATAAGTTGAGCGAGTGATGTTGGTCGTACTGTTGATGGAATAATTGTTGATGGTTGTGCAGCAGAATGATAAGCTGGTATAGTTGCATAAGGCGAAGCAGCATTCGGTGGTGCTTGTGAAACATATGTTGAATGAGGAAGCTGAGCAGCATATATAAATTGTGGAGTAGATGCTGCAGCCATTTGAGCATTTTGTAGGTGATCAGTAGTCGGATTTGGAAATAGATTAGAAGAGATCACGGGATTTTCACTAGTTCCATCTGTAACTAAAGAAAATAACAAAGATCAAACAGTTTTATAATTTAGATTTTAAAGAACTGATATGTAGTAAGTATTAAAACCAGGTTAATTTACGCGTTTTTTTTTCTATTGTCGTAAGCCTATAGATTAAACTATTCTCTACAAAAATGAAATATCTTCAAGTCCTCTGTAATGTTTTCTAACTGAGATACAGCAATTTGATTGAAGGTGAAAAGAAATGACTTTTTCTATAAGAAATAACGGGTAATCTATAAAGAATGGAGCATATTGATTTTTCTGTCATTTGAAGATAGAAAATACAGCTCAAAGGCATCGTTCTAATCTTATTCGATAAAGAATTTTTCGATCTATAAAATTGGCGATTTTGTTCTTCAGATAAGTTTCTTCTGTTGTAGAAAAATCGAAAAGATTGACAAAACGATTTTTAAAAATTAAATAATAATTCGACCGAAATTTCAAATATACTACAAGACATGTCGTGAAATGCTATATCTCTCGACTTTTCACAATTTCAGAAAAAAAAGACATTTACAAAACGCCGCACAAGATCCTTTTCGGCAGCTCAATCTAAATATTTTCGTTCTTCACAGTTTAGATGTTACATTATTTTGTTCCGAATTAAATTCTCTATCTGATGAACCATTCGTATAGTTTGAAACCTCTTGCACCTGAACGACATTATTAGAAGGATAAACAGTCTAAAATTTTCTATTTATTAAAGCTAAATACTTTATATTGAGCATAGAGTTTGATCACCACACCCTTATATATGTCGTTAGATGTCCGCAAAAAATAGCAGAAGATCACAATATGACAATAAAACAGTCGTCCATCTTTCATCGACAAAACACAACTTATTTAAACAACAACTTGAGAAGTTTCAGTAAGATTGCAGTATCTCAGTTATCAAGCGTTGCAGAGAACTTGCAGACGTCTTATTTTTAGTAGACAATTATTTACTTTACAATAAGGAAGTAGAAGAAAAAAAAAGTCATCTGAAACAATTCTTTTCCTTTTCTTCTTATAAAACATGCCAATATACCTGCATCTGTAAGTCGTATAGGTTCACCGAGATTTCCAGTTGGTAATTGAGATGTTTGTTGTTGTGGTGGCGGCATTGTTGGAGGTAGAAAAGAATTTGTAGCAGCTAAAGCAGCCCATTGAGCAGCATATGGTGAATAAGGTGGTAGCAAAATTTGATAATAACCAAACTGTGGATGACTTGGTAAGATATAAGCTTGATTTGGTGCTCCCATATTAGATAATGCTGTCGGTGGATAAGCAGAAAGAAGACCAGCTGGTGGAGGAACATTTGCTGTTGGTACAACTGTTGCTGCATTATTCATTGCTAATCGTTGTTGCTGATGTTGAAAAGCAGTTGCAGCTGCAGCAGCAGCTCCCTAAAAATACAACGAAATTTTTATTTATTAAAATAAAAAAACAAAACAAAATTCTTACAGCAGCTGTTGCAGCAAGTGTTGCTGATGAAGTAGCATTTGAATCAGCAGGTATATTTTGTGGTATATTAGATTGTATAGTTGTTATTGGTGCTGATGTTGGTATAGTTGATGTATTGGAATTGTTTACAGGTTCATTTTCAATAGAATTCATCACCGGTGGATTATTTATAGTTGCAATATTTTCAGGTGGTTCATAATCATTTACTTTCCAACGACCACGTACAAAATTTCTATCAACACGAATCATTTGAAAACGTGATGGACATACGGATTCATCGGTAGTTGTCGTTGTTGTAGATGATGATGATGCTGCTGGTGGGGGTATTGGTGTTTGACCAACAATAGTAGTTGTTTCATCATGGTTATTAATTGGATTCGTTGCTAATTTATCAACATTGACAACATGAAACTTTCCAATTAATTGTTCATTATTTTGTGTCGAATGATTTACTGTTGATGGACCATTCATACTTCTTATTTTTCTTTTCTTTTTTGTGTTCTCTTCACTCTGATTAATAAGTGATGATGATTAGATTTAGTGATAATAGTATCATACCGAAGTGTTCGCTGTTTTTTTTTTTCTCTACAAAAATAAAAAATCTAATTCAAGAAAAATAAATTGAGAAAATTAAATGCTTAAATTTATTATGAAAGAAAAAAAAACTAAACATATAGATTATTAAAAAAATCATTCTAATAGTAAAACATTATTAAATTGTGTAGAAAATATTTGTTTGATTTTATCTAAATGAAAAGTTAGTATTTTTTGTTAATGTAAAATAAAACAAGAAATAAAACAAAATATTTTACCACTGATTTCTTTTAAATTTGCATTTTTCTGATTTATAATTACTAATAATTCACGCATATCGGATCGTTTCGCAATTATCCATGGATCATTTTCACGTTTAACCATTATTTCACCAGATGGATGAAACCTTAAAATATTGAAGTTTAAAATTTAATTCGGATTTCAAGATTTTTTTTAATAATTTTGATATAAGAAAAAATAAAACTAACAGAGATTTGGTATTTTTATATAACATAATAAAATTCTTAAGACTATTAAATAATTTATATTTCATTTTCTAAGTTAAACATTATGATCTATGCTTAGAGAAAAAGTTTCGATAGATTTATCATACCATTGCAAATCTTCAGCAAGTGTACTCATAATACCACTCATAGTATTACTTGGTTCTCGATTCCAGTCGACTGTTGATGAATGTGCCATATTCATTTTATTAAAATAAATAGTCTTTACATTGACATCAATTCTATAAAATATATATATAGATTTTTTTAAATATTTAATATAGTTTAATCTTAATTTTAAGTACGCACATAGAATTTCTTTTTCTTGAATTATCTTCAAAACATGGTAAAATTTCTTCGAAATCTTTTTTTAATAGTTCAAATTTTGATAATTTTTTTTCATTGTTAGTTAACTGCTCATCTTTAATAAAAAAAAAAAACAACAGTATATATATATATATAAATAT
>CAJNSZ010000021.1:577447-596389 GCA_905329745.1 Rotaria sp. Silwood2
ATATATATATATATATTAATTTGTTGAAAAAGAATTTTTCGTAATGAAAAATCATTTAGCAGATCGATTTCGCCGTACAAGTTCCTATGAAGTAACTTTGCCAACAGAAAAAGTAGGACGTATAAGACGTGGATTTTCTTTAGAAGTATCATCGTTAGAAACTGATACTATTATTAATCGTATTCAAAATGAACAATTAAAAGAAGTAATACATAAAATAAAGTATGTAAATAAATTTTGCTTTTTTTTGTCTACATAAAAATTATTTTCTTAATTATTAATTAAAAGAAAAGAAAATGAAAATCTACGTTTGGAAAATTTACTTTATTCACGTTATTTACGACGTGTTAATAGTTCAAATATTATCGAAACATTTGATCAATATGCAAGCGAAGATGAAATTATTCAAAAAGAATTATATATTAATTCAAATGAAAATTCTTTTCGTACTAAATTACCTAAAATAGCAAGACGTTTATCTAGTAAAATGAAATATAACTTTTCTTATTATTCAATTTAATTTATTCGAATTGATACGTTTTTTTTCTAGTGGAAAAAAAGTCGACTGGTACATCAAATGCAACATCATTATGGAATAAATTGATAACGAGTTCAAGTGACGCTATGAATGCAGCACGTCTTTTACGTATTGAAAAAGAAAAATTATCGATTGCTGCATATGAAATTGAACACACACGATTAGATTGGGAAAGAATGAAAGCTAGTTCTGTTTTAGAATTAGATCAATTAGATGTAAGTTTTAAGAATTTTATGTAGATATAGGGCAAAAGCGAAACATGACCATTTCGATTTGACTTTTGATAGTTTATTTGGAGTTGTTTTTTGGTCCACAAGTTCTTTTATCCTGAATATACAGTAGAAGATAAGTCTCCATCTGAATTACTATAAATGCTGAAGGTCTTAAAATTTGCGTACACGTACTCGACTAAGAATGTAGATCATTGGCATTGTGGCGCCATTGTTGCTTAATTACAACCGGAGTCATGATGGATGGCACGTATTGTTGCTCTGAGCATTATATGACTCGAATATAGATGTTTTTCGATCTTTGAAACAAACAAGATTATCATCTATGTTTTATTTCTCTCTAGTACAAGATTCACTTTGGGGAATTTAAAGATAATACTTCTCAAAAAGGCAGTATAGATGTTTTCTCTACACAAAAATTTATCACAGTAAAATAAACATAGTCTTTGAAAGGATTAATTAACTTCAATCAAATTAGTAATGTAAATAGCTGAAGTATATTAGTATAACATATTGAGGAGTCAGTTGACATAAAGTAATCTTGTTTTCCAGAGTTACGAAATTGCAAACAAAAATAGATGTCATCCATAATAACTCTTGTTGTAATTAACCAATAACGGTGTTGCCATGCCAATGACCTACATTCTTGGTGAAATATGTGTACAAATATTTTCTGATCTTCAGTATATATAGTAGCCGAAGTCGGCTAGGGATGGAGACTTTTGTTCACTATGAATGTAAAACCATTGGTTCTTTCAACTCACAGCTAAATAAACTTAACTAGTTAATTAATTAAAAATGTAATTCGTGAAGAACTCCTTAAGCTTAGACGAAAAAATCTAAGTTTCGGAATATGACTTCGCGTCATAATTTATATCTATGATGAAATTTTCATCAAATTCAAACTTGAAAATATGGTCTCTCAAAAATCAGTTTTCCAAAGACCTACTTTGGTCCGAGTTCAGTCAAGAATTATCAAGTCGCTAACAACGAATAATTCAATTTTTTGAAAAATCTAAGCATGTTCAAGCAAAAAATTGACATAGAGATTTTGTAGCCTGAAGAGTTCTCTACAAAACACACGTAATGAAAACCTTTGCCATTTTTTGTGTCATGTCCCTGCTAACGCTAGTTTTTCAATAATAACTCGGTCGTAGAACCAAGATGCATAGGACTGAACTTTTCAGAATATCTAGAGTAAGTCAACATACATCTATTACATGAATATTAGCTAAAATAATTGCATAAGTCGAGAGAGACAAACATTTTTATTTGGTGAAATTATGTTACTAACGAATTAGATATGAAAAGTTATTTAATAAGTACATAACTGCTGATAGTCTCAATTAACCTGTCCGATAACACAATGATGCTGATATTCATGATCCATATATACTTTAGTTTGTATGCATAGAAAGTTCAAGCACGATTGAGAGAAAAAAACTTTCTACTTCAACATTGTTTTTCAGTGAAAATTCTTTATGACAAAATTAGTCGAAAGACGATTTATTCTTGTATTCTTTATTTGAATAAATTGTAATGACATGTTTTACTTTTTTTTCACTATGACATTATAGACTTGAACCTTTCAATTAATTGTAATTTGTATTATATATCATGCTTAAAAAAGAATAGTTTAGTCAATTCAGTTTATTTTTTATATTAAATTTCAATAGTTATATGAAGTTAAGATATTCATTTTGAAGAGCATACATTTTAATTTGCAAATAGAATTTAATAAATTTTTCTATTGTCAAGTGTAAAATCTATGTAAATAATAAGATGTTTCATAAATATATATATATATATATCTAGGTTCTTCTTCGAACTGCTGAATCTGATGAAATCAATGAAGAAAAACTCAATAATTATTTAGAAAAACATATACATAAATTTCAACATAATTTTAGTAAAGACAATTTAAATAATAAACGTTTAACTGTTTCAACTGATATTCTTATTAATCGTATTAATAAACAAATACGAGCACAAGAACGTTTCATTGATTTTTTAAATATGGAAACTGCATCTGCACAAGTGCGTATTCGAATGGTTGATGCATATATGCAAGATTTAGATAACTTACATGAAAAAATGGATGAAATTGATATTAATTTTGTTCGAACAAAACAAACTAATTATTTAGATTCATATAAAATGCTTGAAAGACAATTTACAATGAATAAATCATCACAATATCCATTAATTCGTTATTTACAAGAATGGAAAAAAAAATTATCTAAACAAGAACAATTAATAATTAATGATCAACATAAATATGAATTAATAGAAATTTATTTAGAACAACTTAATCATGAAATTTCTTCTATTAAATATGAAAATGAATTAATTTTAAATGAAAATAATTTTTTAAAAAAACAAATAGCAGATATTAAAAAAGTACCAACAATTACCGAATATGCTTATACTATTCAACAAACAAAAAAATTAAAACATGAAATTGATATTTGGACAGAAAGAGTAAATATTGCTGAAGTAAGTTTTCATATACGTATAAAATCAAACTTATTCTTTGTGAAATACAATCTAAAAGGAATACTGTAGTATATAGGATAGAAATATATATCCTCTACTGATCATGACAGACATTATCATGGAAAGGTCACTAATCGTGAGAGACAGGACCAACAGACCATGGTAGAAATCTTAGCAATAGTATATAATGGACGTGATTGGCATTTCTAGCAGCGTCTTTCCTTCATCATAGAACGTGGCAGATGTCTTAGCAACAACTTCTGTCTATCATAGATTGTGACAAGCACCTTGGCAAGTCGCCTTCACTCTCACGTCACAAATCATGAGAGATCTTATTCGTATACAATCAAAGACTTATTGCATTTATAGAGAATTAGGCAAAAGGATGTTAAAAACATGTGCCTGAAAATAGATCGAATAAAATAAATCTCTGCGATTAGCAACGACAGCTACATTGTATTTCACAATTTAATCCTGCAGAGATTTCACTTACAGCTTTTTCTTTGTTGACCTCTATTCGTAATTTAATAATAAGAATATTCGTTCACCTTTTCCGAAATTTCTATAAAATTCCCAAATATTTTCTTTTATGAGATACTAATGTCATAATGAGTCAAAACAACTTCCTTTTTTTTGAGTCCGATTCTGCCGCTTACTATATTTAATTGAGTTGGAAACTTTCTGTTCTTAGTATTTTTTGTTTTTGAAATAAAAAGAATCTAGAATATGAGACATTTCTTAAAACCATGCGTGTTTTACTTTTGATACGACAGGTTTTTGTAGAACTTACCGACAACCGTTGCAACAATATTTTTTGAAACAAAGAAAAGGAGACATATTCATTTCGAATATTGTCTAGAATACATGAAAAAATTCCAGTTCAATGGGATTTTTTTTAGACCTGAGAAACACGGGGTGGGATGAGAGCGATGACATAGATTTTTGTGCGAAAAATTTAACCTCTAGAAAAAAAACCTCGTCAGAACAAAAAACAGTTTTTTGTTGTCCTATATAAAACGTTATACAGTTTCGATTTTTTAAGAATCTTTATTAAGCTATATTTGAACTATCAAACTGTGTTCAATAGAGATTGGCAGGCTACGGTGAGAATTAGAAAATTTTTACTCGGCTAAGGTACAGATTACGAAAAAAGTTCTTACGTTTCACATCTCTAGTGTTCAATAGATAGATGTCGTTGTATAAAGTATATCTATTGCGAAAACAAGAAAAAGTTTTGATTTCTACTTCGTGCCGAAAGATATTCTAAACCTACTCTATTGATGATAATATTTGCTATATTTTTTCTTTTATGAACTTATATTAAAAACCTCAATTTATTTTATAAGTATTTTATTTCAGTATATGAAAAAGGTTGAAAATAAAGAAATATATTTTATACAAAAATTTGATTATATTTGATAAATAGATATCTATAAATCTAAATAAATATTATATTTTATTTTCTACTAGACATTATTATCGCAATTGAAACGACAAACAAAATCACCAAAAGTTCTGCCACCATTAGAACCAAATGATGTTCATCAACATTATTAATCATTTCCACTTCCGAATGAATAAGTCACACTTGTACGTCGTTGTTGTAATCCAATACCAGCTCCATTTATATTATCTTCAATAGGCTTTCCATCCGAATATTTTATTTTAAGTCCACTTGTTAATGTATATTGAACAAAAACAGGTCCTCGACTTTTTTCTTTAGGACTATTTAATCTTTCTATATTCATTGTTACTTGTCCATCTTGATTATTAGAATTACGTAATTTATTATTATTATTATTTGCAGATCGTTGTCGTATTGTTTTATTAGGATTTGGAAAAGGTATATCATTAACTTTATTAGGTTGAATTTTATCGAATGTTTTCATTCTTTCATTAAGTAAACGTTGAGTTTTTGTTACTGTTGTTAAATCAATTGGTGTTGATGATAGTGGATGATTTTTTGACATAGCTGTTAGATTTTTTCTTGGTGATACTATTTTATTTGTTGTTGATGCTGATGAACGTGTATTTGTTTTAGCTGATTTATTAGTACGTTGTTGTTGTTGTTGTTGATAAATATTTAATTGTTCTTGTAATTTTGCAAGACGTGATGGATGTGTTTTAGTTAAATTCATACGAAATAAATATGCTTTAAAACCTGCATAATAATTAACAAGTTTATCTTTAACTAAAATTGTTCGTGCTTCATCTAATGATGTAAAATCATTAACATTAGTTGATAAATATTTTTGTAATGAACGTACAATACGTGTTTGTAAATCAATGTTTGTTAAATCAAGACGACATGTAAAACCATTTGATGTTACATTTGATTCAAAATATGTTTCAAGTACATAACGTATTTTTGCTTGTAACATTGAATCATTAGCTATTTCTTTTAAACGATTAACATCAATACAAAATAAAAAATCTTGATCGATATATGGAGCTTTTTTTGGATCAACCCAATGTGTTAAATAGGCATAAAAATAATAAAAACGTTCATTAAAACGACCAACAGCAGCATCAGATATTAATTGAAATAATTCAGCATAATGTTTTTTTGTTGCTTTACCTGTACCATCATTATTTGATGCTAATGCTTCAACATCAGGATCAAATAATCCACTGTTATCATCATCATCAGGACCTCCTCGTCTACCATCATTTACATCATTAAATAATAATGTTAATTCATCATATGATTTTGATAGAAAATCATCCATTGAATCAATTTCAAATTCATTTATACGATCTCCACAATAACGAACAAATTCTTCTTCGAATTCAACACGTATATCACGATAAATACTATGAATAAATGCTGGATCGGGACGACCACTATTTAAATCTAACATTTCAGTATGTTCATCATTTAATGGAAGAATATTTCGTTTTGATTGACTATCAAAATAAGTCTTTCTCATACGATCTAGTTGTTGTTGTTTTTCATATGGATTTGTTGTTTCTGTCCACTACAAAACAGAAAAAAAAAGAGTTTTTCTCATATGCAAAGCAAACAGAAAAAAAAAAAGATATTAGAATATTTTGTCAATAAATATTCAAAAGCATTAACCTAATGATTAAATTTCATGTTTAGTTTGACTAAAATTTTACATAATTGTTTGGAGAACGCAAATTATTTTACAGATGAAATATTGAGAATGAGAAAAATTAAGATCCGTTACCTACAGTATTAACTAACAGAAGATAGTTTTGATATTCAAGTAGACAAGAATTTCTATAAATGTGTTTTTAAATGCTCTTATCAAGGTTTCTATCTAAGTGTTTACACGTCCATTGAGAAAACACCAAATCTAGCTACTGTCATCATAGGAAGGTACGTGATAACTAGAGATGTCCGGGACCAAAACTCCTTTTGATCTTAGTCCCAGTAGCTTCTCTTCAAAGAGTCCCAGTCTTGAGATAGCTACTTCAGGAACATATTTGTATCACATTAAAGAAAATTCTTTAATACTCATTTTTTGATTTACCTAACCAGCGGCAAGCTTTTTTTTTTCAATTGTCTCTCTTGAATTATGTTCCGATTGATGATTTTTTATGCTTGGTGGTATTAAAAAAATATTGTGAAAGCAACTTTTTTGGATATGTCTCACATGTAAAAAAATTGCGGTTTTAAGCGTTTTTGTGCACTAGTTATGATGATAGTAACTAGTTTTGGTGTTTTCCGGATAGATGTGAAAACACTTGGATGACTTGTCTGTTTGAGTGAATAGAAAAAAATTCAATATTATACATAAAAATACCTTAATAACGTCAAAGACAAGATTAAGCTTCTGTTCAAATTTCGATGGTGCTGTTTTACTTGATTTAATATAACGTTGAAAATCAGTCAATAATAAATTTTGAGCATCTTTTGGTACTGTTGCTGTTTTACTTGGTAAAATTCGATCAATATAAAATCCTGCTTCACGTCGACGCATTTGAGCATTTCTTTCATTATTTAATGCATCTGCACCTGCTTTGTCATGTGCTTCTTTTTGTCGTCTTTCTCTTGCTGCTTTTAAAGCTTTTTTACGATTTTCTTCGATTTTACGTAAACGTTCAAGTCTTGCAGCACGTAAACGTTGTCGTTCTTCATCAGTCATGGCATTTTCTAATGCTTCCATAAAACGTTCTTGACGTTCAGTTGGTGCCGATGGAATAAAACGATTTAACCATGGGCGTTTTATATAAATCATATCATTCGATATTTTAATTTGTGTCTGTGGAGAACGTGTTCGTTGAATTTCTTTTTTTAACATTGGTTTCATTGGACTTCGTTCATCTTTTATTTCCTCTTCTTCTTCCTCTTCACTTTCCTCTTCATCTTCATCTTCACTTCCGTTAACTGAATGTGAAGGTGATGATGTTAAATAATAAGCCGTTGTGAAACGCGTAACATCTTCTTTTATACAACGTAACCAAGCACCTTTTAATATGAGTAATGCTCGTTTAAATAATGGTTCAAATGAAAGTTTATCAAATTTATAGTGATGAAATGTGTCAACCCATTTATTTATTTGAATATCTGGCATAAATTGATCAAGAGATAATTTAGCTGAATTACCTAAAAGACAAAAAACTTGGATATTTGACAAGATTTTTTAACGCGTGATGAATGCAAAATTCAAGTGAAAACGATTTTGACTTTATTCATATACTAGCGGAGGTACCCGATGGTAGTCATGATAATTTTATAATATATACTTGACATATTAGAAAAAGACGTCACTATGATCTCCTATCAATTATTGGAATTCGATATCGCAAAATATGTTCAGATCACTTTCCCTTTTCAACTNTTGGTTAGCAACTTAGTCACGCTTTTCTGGTCGAAGGATCTACTATTTTTGGAAAAAAGTGGACGTCGACCTTTCCCAGGACTCAGAAAAGAATTATGGAAAGTTTGGTGACTATAGCTATAACAGGGACTGAGTGCATCGCGAACAAACAAACACACAAACACACAAACAGACATTCTTCTTTATATATATAGATAACTGAATATAGTCTAACACGCTGATCACGAAAGAAAATTTGAAAATACTCGAAATGCATTTTACAAAAAAAAGCACTGATTTAGGGCATATTCTAAATTTTTTACTGTTTCCATTATCGAAACTTTTCAAACTATATTTTTTCCTTATTTACCATATAAAATTGAGTAAAGCAGCCATATCTAAGTGACTTTAAAGTCAAGAGATTGTCCAGTATTATTTGTTGAACCTCTCTACTAAAGTTCGCAAATAGAAAACTTTGCAAATCTGTTTGATGTTGACGTCAGAATTAAAGATAGATGGATATAATCTCCATAAATCGACAATGGGGGGATAGCTGACAGTCTACGGTTTTCAGCATTTGAAGGAGAAGAATTGTAGATGTCTTTTTATCTCATCCTAAATTACTCTAAGACTCATTATCGTTGCAAAACATTGAAAAAAAAATGCATGAATACAGTACTCCATTTCAATGTAATTTTGAGATGAGTTTCATATAGAAGGACTTCAAATCTATGGCTTAATGCACTTTGTCAAAATCTCCTTGCAATGAAAAGGTGTTTTCAAACAGTTTTAAAAAATGTTTTGCCAAGATGATAGATAGTAAAATAATTTTGTCTTACTTAGTAATAGACAAGAGATCGTTCAGAGATCTTCTTCTTCAATTACTGAATTCAGTTTTAGTTTTGTAAAAATTTGGTATAAGTGTGAAAATGGCAATGTTTGGTCTAGAGAGCAAAATTCTACAAAAATTCAACTATTTTGACTATCAGAAAACAAAATACATGAACGTTACATTGAGTCACATACATTTCATCAAAAAATAAGTTTTCCATCAGAAACTCACTCTGGATGGGTCAAAGATAAAAATATTTCGAAAAAATAACCTAGGAGGAGTACAGGTGAGTTGTTAATGAAATGTATGTGGCTCGATGTAATTTTACTAATCTGATTCCAAATATTGCGTTCATTTTGTTCGTTTCTGAACGGTCTAGCGGTCAAAATGGCTGAATTTTTGCAAGACTTTGTCCTTCAAACCGAAAATTTCCATTTTCTCACTCATACACCCAAACTTTTAAAAACGATAAATGAACACTGCTAAACTTCGTTCTCAAAAGATTCTAATGAAGTAAGACATTTGACTTCATCACTTAGTATAAAAAACTAGATAGACTCACAAAGTTAAGTACTAGCAGGTCTTAGCATGTGTGCCGAACCCGAAGAAGATTTTGTTGGAAAAGTTTCTGTAATAAAACTAGTTAAAAATACGAATTTTTCCCAAATGAACGATTTTTATATCTGTTCAGAATTTCATCTCTTAAAAGACAATTCCCAAACCTCTAAACCTCTATATTTTTGATCTACATATTAGACTCTATTCAACGATGTATGAATAAAATAAAAATCGTTCTCATTTGAATTATACATTAACCATATCTTACCAAAATAAGTATTTAAAATTGATAAACCATGTTGACTTTCAAGAATTTTATCATCAATATTTGAATAACGAAAATCATCAACATCATAACAAAATAGCATTAATGGTAATAATCGACGTTCTTTATCTGTAATATAACGAAGAAATAATCCACCAGCTTGTTTATCTTGTCGAATAATAGTTGCATATTTTTTCATAAATGTATTATTAAATGATTGTTCACTTTCATCTTGAATATCTTCATTATCTTTATTTGAAATAATATTATCATTTGTAGTATAATCTGTCGAAATAAATACACGTGTCATTTCAATAAAATTTGCTTGTGTAAGTTGATCAATTGGATAAAGACAAACATTTGCTGGTCGTTTTGATTCAATTGGAAAATGTAATTGTGAATGATGTTGTTGAAATAATTGATGAATTATAAATCTAGCTGACCAATATATACGTAAACGACGTAAAACATCATATTGTACTTGAAGAAAAACATCATGTGATAATGAACCAGCTTTATCCGAATAAGCACGACGAATTTTATTTTGTAAATGACGCATAAATGGTAAATGATATTTACCATCATTTAAATCACGAAATAGACGTGTACGTGCAACAACATTTGGAATATCATCAAGAGAAGTCATTGTATCTTTAAAAAATTCACAATCCATCCAAAATCGATAGAGTTCATAACCACCTTTAGTTGTTTGAAGAAAACGAACAAATGATTGCATACCTTGGAATGAACCTAAAATGAAATTGATTGAGAATAGATTAATAATTTCTTTTTTTGAATTCATATCAATGGTTTGTTTTTCTATCTATGCATTTAGACGTTTTCGAATAGTAAAATCATAAGCTTCTTTTCATAATAGGCCATGAGTAAGATATTTTATTTGATTGTTCGTTTTCATAGACAAATATAAATATATCAAACGCAATTTACGATTTGAAATATCAATCCGACTCGAATTTTTTTTTTCATGTGCTTGACATGCATAGATTTCAAGATATGTTTATATCACATGACTTTCTTTCCGTGAACAAGCACTTGAATGTTTGCATGGGTGTAGGCACATATTTAAAGCAACTCATACTTTGAACTTATGAAAATCATATGAATGAGTACACTTGAAATAATCAACTGGAATAAAATAATAAAAGCTTTTCCGCTCAAGATGAAAAAGTGCTCATTACCATGTAGAATGTTTGAATTTAGTTACTCATGCAGATTACCTTTTTGACCTGTTTGTTAAAGACTTTGTTATTTAAATTATTATGAGTCAAATCATGCAGAATATAAAAGTGAAGAAAAAAACTTTACAGAGATCGACAACTATGAGTATATACTTGTACTCGGAGTATCTGTACAAGACGCGAATACTCTCAAATCGGAAACTGTTACTCTCAGTGAATCAAGCTGATACTATGAAAGACCATATCTGTTACCAGTGAGTAGGCCAATTCGGATCGAACACATACCTAAAATATTAGGCTTTTCTATGGTAGCCTTAGAAAAATAAAAAAGGATGCATTTTCTAAATTTTAAATCTTATAATTGAATTTTGCATTTAACTCGTATGAATGTGTCCAGCCACTTTCCTGAGTATTGAGTCTTACATTGTTGCCCAACGTTGTAGTATTCTTCGGTAGAAGAAGAGTATACGATGCGAATCTTAGCATATAAACTATCAAATACGGTAATTTTTAATAGAGATCGATTGAACATACTCATACAAGTCAGAGGTCCAAACAGGCCCTATTTTTCTTAGACCTGGCCTGCCAATGACAGACTGTAGATCTCGTCACTCTGTCTGCCTATCACTTTGGTTGGCCTGCCTGTCGTAGCCTGCATATTTTTCATATGCTATTGTTTGCATAATATTTCAATGGGAATAGTATCGTGTCTTGGTGATAGATAATGATAAAGGCTCATTTTTCATGTGACACAGTTCAAGGTACTTCACTATGGTTTTTGAAGTATTTTTATTGCTCAAAAATAAACTCTTTTACTTAAAATCATGAAAACCGTGACAGACAAGCGGCCTGTCTATCCTAAAAAGCCTGCCTGGAATGAGACAGGCTTGAAAATAATGGCATGTGTCTGTTTCAGGCAGGCTCAACGGTCTGTTTGGACCTCTGATACAAGCTATATGCAAAATTTAATTATAAGGTTTGCAATTGAGAAAATATCTCTAGTAAAAGATATAGGTGTTTCAGAGAATCAATTCGATCTACTAGTGCTGCCATCTCCTGATTTGAGACTGTTCGTGTCTTCTACAGATACCATTCGTAGTCGAGAAAATCGTACTTGCTTAGCTGTGATATTTTCTACATTTGTAAGACTTACCAAGATATTTATATTTAAGTTGATTACTTGAACTTTGTATTTCTAAACCAAAATCTGCTATATCATTATTTTCTTCTTCATTTTCAGCATCTTCAAAATATTTCATTTTAACACTACTATATATTGATAAACTTCTTGGATCATCTGATGAAATATTTTCATCATCTTTTGGTAATGATTTTCTTTGACTTGTTTTAGAACTTGATGATCTTTTTGACATTTTCGTTGGATATTTTGTTGTTATACTTGGAAAAAATATTGAAAGTGAACTAACTAAAATAAATTCATAATAATAATAATAAAATTAAATAAAAACAAAAAAAAGCTAAATCAATTAATTTACCCATATTAGCTGGTACAGAATAAGCTCGACTGCCTGGTCTTAAAAATGCTTTTGGCATACGTAAAAGTTCTGATAGCATAATATTATTTTCAAAGATCATATTTGCATTTATAAATGGTTCATTTTGATCGAAATCTTGCTGTTCTTCATCTCCTTCAAGTGTTGCTATTTGTGCAATTCCATGTCCATTTGAATTATCTGTTGAAAGTGTTCGAGCAGCTGTATAAACACTTCTACAAAACATAAACAAGAGAAGAAAAATGAAATGAATTATGATTTTCTTTTCTAAAATAATATTAAATAAGACTTACTGTCGACTATACCCACCAATACCTTGACTAGAATATTCTGATGGTTCATCTTCATTAGTCACTGGTCTTAACAAAAGTTTACATAATTTATATTGACGATAAAGTTCTGTACGCCAAAAAAGAATAAGTCGTTCATTTTTAATCCATTCCATTATTTGTACTTGACGAGTTTTTTGTAAATTTAAATCAGTATTATTTGTTAATTCAGGTACATCATCTAATTGTATTAAATCCGAAAAACCACTATAAAGACTATTAGTATCGATTTCATTTGATTTTTTTTCATTATCATTAGAAGATTGATCATCATTTGTATTTAGTATTTTATTTTGATTTTTTTCAGTAAATGTATTTAATTCACGATTATATTCAATTTTTTGTACAAACGTACCCAAACGAAGAAATTCATTAAAATATTCAACAAATATATCATCTAATGAAAGAAGTTCATCAAAATCATGAATGGTACATGAATCGGCAAAAGATGCAGACGGCTGTTCGGGCATGTTGAATTGTTGGTGTGCAATGCGATAATGTTTACTTTTCTATCGAACGGAACAACGAGTGTGCACAAAGAAAAAACTCAAACATATATATATATATATTCTTTTTTTTTTTATGTTTCATCTCATCATGAGGTGAGTGTTTGACTTCGATTGGCATGAGAACGACAGAAAAAAAGAAAAGAGAACAAAAGTCGTTGCCGTTGCTACTTAACAGATGAGAGATTATGGACATCATTCTGCAGACTCAACAGCAATCATGTTGTAATAAAAAAAATATACAAAAAACACGAAAAAATAAGAAGTTTATAACCATTCAAGACGAACAATTCTTTATCTTTATTTTCAATAGGTCTATTTTATAATGCAATATTGATAACAACTGAGTCTTGTCGTTGCTTTTCTTCTAATTGATGACTAAGTGTATATAGACCTATTGATATTGCTGCCAAATGACGTTTTAACAATGGTATCAATTGATTATTTCGTTTTAACTGCATAGCTAATATATGTTGTTTATGATTATGAAACCATATATGAACACCGGATCTACTACGCATATTTGTATCATTAATATTAAAATCAAGCGCTGACGTTAAACATTCTGTTTGTCTAGGTTTATTATGTTTGCCCCCACCAATAATCCTATGAGCTTGTCTTTGATCAGCTTTTGATAATTTACTCCAATGTATATGAAGTGCACAATTACGATCAGTTTTATTAGTATTTATTTTTTCCATAGTACTATGTACTTGATTTCGAATAACTTCTGCTTGTCTTGCTGGACAATAAGCACCCATTAAACGCCAAGGTAGCCCAAGTAAAACTGGATCTAATATTGGATTAAATGCAATTGATACATTTGCTAAATCTGCACACATACACACCATACTTCCACCAAGACTAGCACCAATTAAAACAATTCGTTGATAATGTGTAGAATATTTTTCTATTAAATTACGATAATATGCTATACCTTGCCAATGATAATCAGGATCTTGCAAATAAAAACATTGTGCTGGATCTGTAAAAAATAATGCATCAAATTCATCGTCTGTATCACGATGTACTTCTCTCATTGATCCACGCCATTCTGTTGTTCGTAAACCACCAACAATCATTGCAGCACCAGCAAAACTCATATATAATGTTGGTGAACGATGCGTACATAATAAATTAGGTTCGATATGTGCAGCAGACTCTTTCGTATGACACTGGCATTTGCTATTAGCTGGACAGTATGTTTGCCGTCTTTTTTCAAGATGATCTAAACGTATTCGTGTAAAAGCAGAAAATTTCGATAGAAAATATCCATGACCACGCTGTCGTTTTACAAAAATGTATAATAAACTTAGAACAACGCCAATAACCACAGGGACTATTAAAAACAAAAGCCATTTCCATTGAAACATGTTTTTTTCTTCTATGGTCAGCTATAATATATGTAACTAGACCAGCATATTATTCATATCAGTGTGCAGATTGGAGAATGGTTATTTACATTAGTAAATATACCTTTGCTACCTGTATGTTTTTGAAAGTCACGCTTCATTATACATGTATCATTTTTTTATGAGACATGTTTTTTTGGATTATAAAGCTTGACGAAGAACAAAAAGTCTGTAATGACAAAGACGTCATCCCCATCATTAAAAAGAGATGAATAATATGAAGAAAATATGAAAAATAAGTGTAAGCATCCATTCAAAAGAAAGAAACAATACATAAACGTTAAGTTAATGACACATTGCTTGGATGTATTGTTTGGGCTTATATTATTTGAGCATGCCTTTGAATTTGGCGCGGTAAAAATTCAACCTGACGTCATATGTAATTGCATCAAATAGTTCTTAAGATTGTTGAAAATTTTTATTGATTAAATAAAAAATTAATCTATAGATCAGAAACTACAATCTGCGTTACTATCTTAAACTAAAGATAATTTTACGCAAAAAGAACTAAATGGACCGACTTTATATATATATAGACGGTTCACGGCAGACAAGCTACCTTTTTTCAACGTGCTTGTCATAGTTTATGTATTTTTTCACACGCTAATTTCACGATAATATATCAGGAAAATCGTCCTTATCGAAAGACAAATAAGTCATCGAAATCCGACTTAAAAGCATTATATCAAATATTTATTAAGTATATATCTACACAAATGAGATAACTAGAACATTTTAACATTTAGTAAACAAACAAAATTTTGATTTTTCATCAAGAATCTTTTGAATAAATATGATTAATTTGTTGAATAAAACATATTAGTATTAAATATTTTTCAAAAATATAAATTTTGTAAAGAAAAAAATTCATTAAGATTTTGTGCTAGGTGATAATAAAAGTAATCATTAGAAATGAAAAAACACAGTGATTCAACGAAGCACATAAATAAAAATTAATACACACATTACCAATGAAAAAATTGATCACTCATTATAATGAGTAATACTGACATTCACTAAATATTAACAACTGAAAAATAAAGAATGACGATGTTAAAATTTAGAAAAATCTCTTGTAGTCTTAGAGCTTAAATTGCTTTGTTTTTGTTTTTAGAAAAAAAATCTTCGTATAATTTTCTACAAATATATGTGAACGAAGTTAATAGTAAATATAAACGTAATTGGACTTGCGGTGAAAACGGATACGCTCTAAATATATCCTTTTTCAAACATACATTGACATAACACTAATTTGTTTTCTCCATCTCATTCATCAGGGGCCAAAGTATTATAATACTTATGTCCTTTTGTTCTGAAGTATGCTCTTTCTCACAATATTCAAAATAAGTCGACTGAATAACATCACGATATTCAGGGAGTGTTTTGTGTTGAAAAATGAGGTATAATAATAGAAAATTTTGTTTTTGTACATAATACGCAGCTAAAATAAATCTTATACCGATTATATCATTCAGCAATGTTGTAAAAAAAAGACATTTTTCTTTGCATTGATAAATATTTGACTAGATAATGCTATGTTTTTATTTAACTATATGAAATTTATGAAAAAGTCTCATAATTTCAAAGTTAAAATGTATAAATCATAGCTCAGCTAATAAAATTTTTTAAAAACTACTAAGCAATATTTTTTGTCTTTCAAAATGTAATCTAACTGCGATGCGTAATACATAAAAAAATAAGAAAAATTGTGAGAAAAGACACTTTCAGAGCATACTAGTTTTCACCATATGCGCGTTGTCAAGATTACATTTTATAACAAGGTCGTTTACATATCATTCTAGACAGTTGAGTGAGGAATTTTTTCAAAATAAAAAACGACGAAATTTAAGAAACAAAACTACAAGAAATATATTCGAAATACTGATACTGTCAATTTTTATGCGCTATCTGTTATATTTAAAGTCATATTTCACATTCAGCGACACAAATAGTCAACTATATCGATCAACAATTTCATCCTCTGCTCAAAGCATGAATTTTGTGTTTAAAGTGATTCATAATAATATTATACACAAATAGTTTGTCTGATCTATTTTGATCAATGATACAGAATAATAATAATATATATATACCTATAATTACATATTTATCAATATTAGAATCAATGTTTTCACATAGTGTCAAAAGTATTTTTTGATTAATATCTTCATTATATATACATATATAGAATCTTGACTGTATAAAATTATTGTTCGAAATAATTATCACAGATGCGAATAAGAATTTTGTTCATATGTTCTCATTCTCAATATTAATTATAATATTACAATAAATAAATTCATGTGTTGTGTGTTCAAAAATAAAAAATTTCAAGTTCTACAACAAGCATTGATTTTATATTTTAAAATAAATTTCTTTTGTTGATACCAAACTGAAAACATTCGCATCAACACCATCATTCAACTTTAAATTGCTGACGATATTACTCAATAGAGAAAAATAATTTCATACTAACAACTATCTTTATTGTTTAATACACTTGTTCGTTTTGTTTTGTTTTTTTGGGTGTTGTAATAGAAAATTCAGTAGATGTCAAAGTTTTACAGTTGATATCAACAAGGAAAACTTGTTTGACTAACAATGCCAACGTTTTTATAGCGCTTGAAATTCTCTATTTTTTTGGTGTGTATAAAAGAAATTCTCTACACCTCGAAAATGAAAGAAAAACACTTCACAACATAATGCAATGTCTACTGACACGCCCATGACTATGATAATTGAAAATAATAAATAAAATTCATTTTTATCTTCGAATTCTTCTTTTAATTTGATTAATATTTTGTTTATGTCGGCATTCTATTTATACACACATATTCTTCTATCGTTTTTTTCGATATGTCAAATAAAAAAGAAAAATAATATGCTTTGCTATATACTATAGATTATACAAATATTATTTCTACCAAAACAGTTTTGAAATCTTTCAAAATAAAGATATAAGAATGAAGTTTTTTTCTTCTTTTCTTTTAAATAATAATTAAAAGAGTATTAAAGAAAACTCATTTGTTCTTTTTATCATCAATAAGAAGTAAACAAATCAACATTCTTTCTGACTAAAAATTACTTTCGATTGACAACAAATATATTAAGGACATTGAAAATTTTATGTGCTTATTCATTTATACTATCTAGTAGTTGCTTTATTTGTACAAGCAAAAGTCATTAACAACCGTGCATATTTCATACGTTTTATGTTTTTTACTTTATTTCTTCATCGCTATTCGTTAAAACTTCAAGACATGAAAGCACCGTTTACTAAACACTTTAAAACGTTAAAATGGTTGCTGAATAAACACATAAGACAATATAGTGCTTAAACGGCAACAAAAGCAATAGCAACGACGTTGAATGTAGATGCATATAATATAAAATTAAAAAACCAAAAATTTCCATATGACGTCGAATTCATCATTGAATTATCCAGTTGAATATTATTATCCGGAATTTCTTGAAAGTCGTTCAGATGATCCATTAAAATCTCCATCATCACGTTTACCAATAACAACATCTATTGATAATGGTATTGGTGCATCAACACAAGTTCCAATAAATATTCAACATAAAAATGATACATCAATTAAAAGAAAACCTATCAATACAAACCAACCATTAACTAATATAGCACATAATATTGTTACAGATCAAGGTTTACCTGATGTTGATATAACACGATCACTTAAAACTGATCCTAAAAAAAATCTTCTACGTGATCCAGCTGCAAGAAATATTCCAAGATTAATTGTTGATGATAATGTTATTAAACAAACTGTTATTCGACCACCTAAAATAATATCAACAACTAATCTTGATGATAATTTACAACAAATAACAAAAGTTAATAAAATCAATCATGTACAACAACCACTTCCATATACTTATACTAATGAATATTTAACAAATCAAATACAACCGTATGAACTTATGCAACAATATCCTGTAAGTTATGTTGAAAATCAACAAGTAATTGATGAACATTGGAAAAAAGAAGTTTTAATTGATAATGAAGGTGTTGTTACTATTGAAGTAAGAGAAATTTTTATATTTTAAAATTTTAATTAAATATTATTTTTTTTTAATTAGCCTATAAAATATGATAAAGATACTTATGATGGTCCATTTGGTTTGACACGTCAAGGTGCTCTTATATTCTATCTTGGTATGGCCATATTTACTATACTAGCAGGTGTTTTCTTAATTATGACTGGTATATTTTATTCTCAAAGTAAATAGATTATGTTTACAAAAAAGAAAACGA